>JAVSBS010018670.1:0-35234 GCA_033124195.1 Coracias cyanogaster | reverse complement strand
CCTGGTCTAGTTAAAGATGTCCCTGCTCACTGCAGGGGGGTTGGACTAGATGACCTTTAAAGGTCCCTTCCAACCCAAACTGTTCTATTATTCCATCTCTAAAATATAAAGCCACTTCAGAACAAAGCACAAATGTCACTGAAAAAGGGGAATCCCACTGGAAATGCTAGGGTGGTGATAAGCAGTAACAAGCATCAGCAGCATGCTCAGCAGGTGTGCAGGCTCCAGATGGAGGAGAAGTCTTTCATCCCAGAACAGAGCATCATGGCAGCAGCTTTGTGGGTCTGTCAGCAGCAAGAGCGCTCTACAGCTACCACTGCCCAAGGGCTGCAGACCAGAACTGCCTGCAGGAAAACAGAGCTGGCCCTTGGGGTGGGTGGAAGGCAGTGCTAAATAGCATCCACTTAATCTGAGCTTATCTTGCTGGATGCCACAGCCACCAGAAAAAATGAATGCTTGGACTAGTGCCCCATTGCATAAGGGGACAGTGTCTGTGGTTACAGAGGCTGTAGTGATAAATACCGATTTCTTCTTTCTGACCATGAATGTTTCATCCCCAGCTGCTCTCTAGGGTATAAGCATTTTCCCTGGAGAACTGCTGGTCAGCACAAGTGATAGTGCTGCTCAGTCAGTTGTTTGCAACAAGCAGAACCTGAACAGATGTCTTTGATAACCCTGCAGTGATGAGTTGAACAAGATGGAGGTGTTAGGTAATATATTCATCTACATTCCTTTCTCTCTCCAAGTTAGGACAGAAGACAACAGAGAAAAAAAGAGGACAAGCAAAATGCAAGTATACCCTCCACACACTCTCCTTTTAGACAGTTTATAGGGACCACATCAAAATCTGCCTGTAGAAGACACCATTAAGATGACTGTAGCAGAAAATGGGAAAATGCTGAGTTTTCTTCTGTTTGCTTCATGCATTTGACAACATAAGCTCAGGAGAGCAGTCTTATAAATAGCTGACAAGGACTTGTGTCCATGACATTATGTATCAGTGTCAATCAATGTCAGTCAGTTACTGATGAAAGCAGACTTAGCTTGTCCACATGTTTTGTCTTCACTCAAACTGTATCATTTGCATTCATTGAAAAATAATAGATATGCTACCGATAACTTACAACTGCTTTGCAATATACATATACCATTAAAGCCATAACCTAAATTAGTAGGTCTCCAGCTCTGGAGGGAAATATACAGCTTGAACTCCGCCTTCGTACAGTTAAATAAAGTTGCCTTTGATGAATAGAAATAACTCCGAAGTCTGCTGGCATTATAATTCATATGTGAATTTAATGTCTTCTGAAGTTACTCTCTCGAGGGTTTTTTGTCTCCGACTGATTATCTTCACACTGAAAAAATCAGCAATGCCTGAATCAGGGGACCCATAACACACATCTAACAATTCCTGAAGAATCTAAGACTGAATTTGTTTCATATGGGTGTATTTATAGTACTCATTCTGTAGAAGTCTGAACAATTATTAGCATTGCAGTCCAATGCTCTAAATCACCAACACTTACCAGTGCTTCTAAATTGCTAGTCGTCTCCACTAAAACAGGGAATTGAACAAGAGATCAATCAGTAAGTTAATGCAGGCAACCAAAGGTAAGGGTCCCCTCAAAGGCTAAAGACCTGCTCTTCTGCTTTCATCTCTCTCGAAGTCCAAATACAAATAGCTTCCCTACTAGTTAATTTACAGGGATTAATAACCGGATGACTTCATAATTCACTTCAATAAGACTAGGAAAACAGGTCAATAAATAATGGCTTTTATACCCCTGCTTAGGCTTGTTCTGAAGTCTGTTCTGCATCTATGAATGATTAGCAGTGGGTGTAAAATAGTTCCCCAAAGGTTGCTACAAGCAAGTCCCATTCAATCCTGGATCCTCCTGACAACAGTTCATTAATTCCCCAAGATTTCAGACCCAAGTCCTGACATCCAAAATAAAGGTACATCACATTTGTTTCTATTAAGGGATCTTAAACGACCTTAGCCAGTAATTCAAATCTTCAGCAGCTTTACCAACCATCCAGGATGGGTTTTTTTCATAAGAGATCACTAAACAAAGAACAAGATACAACTGGCTTTTTCTTTTTCCTTTAAAAAATGCAACTTGCATATCTTTTTTAATGTAAGTCCTCCTGAGAAAATATTGAGGATTGGAATATTGCAGCATTTTAAGATCCTGTGACCCAAGGGAGCTAAATTTATGTCACCAATGCAAATTGTATTCTGCTTTCCAAACAAGTGGCTGTAACTCCTCTGATATTCCATTAGAAAAGAATATCATTATTAAAATGAAAAATAGAAGAAGTATGTTTTATGGAAAAAGAACTACATGAAATGAGGTGGAAAGGAGGAATTTGAGAACGTCATCAACATAATTCAACAATTGCTCAGCTAAAGATAGCATTCAGTTTAATATAGTAAAAACAGGCTCATTTCACTCAGTAAGTGTCCAGTGTCCAACTCCTGTAGCTGTCTCACTTGGACCAGACCTTTGCAACTGTACTGTCTTTAGATACAGCTATTAGGTGCAGTTCAGCATTGAACTGAGGCTGGTGTGAGCCCAACAAAGAAGACAGTAGCATATAGCAGAGGAGTGTCTGAGCATCAGTGTGAACTACAGCATCTGAGATTGCTCTTCCTTAAAGACAGAGCTTGGCCTTGTAGCTGTTTCCAGAACAAGAAAAAAAGAAAATCTGTAAGTGAGCCTCTCAATCTCTGAGAAAAAAATTATTGATACCTTTTTCTGTAAGTCAGCCTTGTGTTCTAAGTGTAGCAGGGCATTAAAAACAAGTGATGCACGTCTACTAAAAATGCAGATCACATCCAAGAGTCTTTAAGCAACAGCACAGTGTTAGCAACATTGGGTAGAAGGAGCACAAAAAGGAGCATATTGCAATCCTGCTATTTTCTTTCAGGTGTCTTGGTCATCTTATGTATCAGCTTCTAGTAATTCACATAATGGGAAGAGCAGACATCAGCTGACGAGCACACACTTTTGGAAAGGTTATTTTAACCATAATTATTGTTACACTGTACAAAATGCAACTCCCTCTCATCATCAGAAGCCAGACTTGGTTATTGGTTTAATCATAGTGTCTGTCAAGAAGATTGCATAGCAGACCTTCGACAGTGAGCAAAAGGCTTTATAGACAGCTTCTCCCCTTCTCTTAAAATGTTATATGCCTTTTCAGACATTCCAGATAGTTTAGCTGGCAATAACAAAGATCGCCTGAGGCATCAGAGATGGGCATAAACTAGGAGTATCTGGTATTTTCTTCAATGTCTAAACAGCAACATTCTAAGCAATAAGACTCAGTCTCCCCGTGTGATAGCATTTCGGTTTTTTGCTTGTAAACAGATTAGAACCACTGCAGGAGTAACTATTTCTCACATACACGCAGATGCTAGCATGAGGACAACTTTTATGAACAGACTTCTTTGTTAGTAAAGTGTAAATCATTTCCTTATTTGGGTAGTAGGATTGCTTTTTGTCTACATCTAATCTCACAGTGATTTTACCAATCTTCCAGTATCAGGCAGTTGCATTTTTCTTATGCTCTTAATTTCTTTTTTAGTTTTGAACCAGGACAAATATGGTGCATCAGCACAGATTAAGTTTTACTAACATTTATTACTGATAATGAGATAAACTCAGTGCAAAACTTGCCAGATTTTGAAGAAGCCTATGAATGTGGTGAAGCACTAAGTGAAGCTACCACTACAGCTCTGTTGATCACTTCCACAACATGAACAAAAACCCTTTTGTGGATTCCACAACAGTGATCAGCAAATACCTTTTGTTAAGATCTGCCAAGGGAAACAAGCCTCTTTGTTGTACTATACTGAGAGCAATGATGTCTCTCTCTATAAGATCTTCTTGGGTTTCTGCTGAAACTACAATACCTACTCTTTACTCTAGGCACATTTACTTATACTGATCCAGAGCAGATAGAAGACATGCAACAGCACACAGCAGAGCAAGAAAATGCTTTGCTAGAAAGAATATCAGTTACAGCTTCTATCTAGTTTCATGCTCAAAGCCTGTGATTGCTTCAAGCAATTGATCACAATCCGATTAACTATCATAATTAGAGAAGCTGAAAAATGACTCATCTAGAAAACATGCGAAAAAAAAAATCATTATCTGAGTCCTTACTAGGAAAGATCCCATTTAAATATTAAGTCCAGAAAAAACAATTCAGTTATCCAGTTTAACAGAATACAGACCAGACAAACTCATTCCAGAATTTCTTTGATAAATAGACAACTGAATATGAAGACAGGAAGGCACAGAAACCTCCTAGCTTCAGTTATGCACTAAGTTAGTGATAATGAGAGGAGTTGAACTTCCCCCTTCTTTGAAAAGAGATATTGCTTGTGCTGTGCAGTATCTTATTTGTATCCACTTGTGGGGACAAGTAGATAGCTTATCACATCCATAACAGTCTGCATACAACGTTCTCTCCACTATCTTCAGTATGGGTAAACCAAAAGTACAAAAAAAGAATCCAATGCATCAAATCTGTCCTGATATTTTCTGTTACTAAGACCACAGTATGATATATCCTATAAAAAAAAAACAAAAACTGTTTTTGGGCTTGAGTCCCATAGCAATAGTAAAAAATTTGACATTATAACCCAAATGCCAATTGGAAAGTGGAAAGAAAAAACAGGAGTTCTCAAGATGGCAAGAGTATTCTTCCTCCTACTTCAGCTGTAACCAAAGTACTAGGGTGGAACTATTGTTTTCAAATAACTTGACATTTGAGAACAGAGATTTTTGTCTCTAAGATTAGCAGCTAAGCATTTATTCTTGATAAAAAACATACCATTTTAATCAGTAATAATCAACACTGGGTACTTACTGGGAATTAATGGGTAGCACAGGACATTTTTTGGTTAATGCAGTTTCAGCTGGTATATTGAGGGCTTTTACAGAGGATTAGTGAGCTGTGAAAACACTTGCTCACTTGCTTGGACAGTCTCTCAAAGTTGCTCTCCACTTCAGATGGTCTGTGCTACCATCTCATGGCTGAGGTGGGTGACCTATGTGGTTCCGTTTCGGCCCTTACCCGCTGCACAAACTACTGGACTCTTACACATGCTTAATTCTAGTCAGATTAATTGATTACATGAATTCATCTGAACCACAGTTTCACCCTTACTGAATTTTCCCTTCCACATAACTGTCTGTAGCTGCATTTTTTTTTATTCTTCCTGTTCATAAATAGTACCTACCATAATAGCTTTTAATAACAGAATAATTAATTTTCTAAGTATAGAATTCTGTTTGTTTGAAAGAGAACACTTCTCTTATTCTGCACCTACGACTAATAAACAGCACTTTCAAGAACATACTTTAATTTGTGTGAAGAAATGGCATGAGGAATTTAAAAACTTTTATATGTAGTATGGATTGAGAGATAGCAATGAATATAAATATTTACAAGAGAATTGTTCATTGTTCTTGTATTCCTTTTTTGGTTTTGGACAGCTGTAAGAGCAGTTTGAAAGAATCTGGTGAACCTGGAGTTGAATTAAACTTGCAGTTCAGAATAATGAAGGATGACTTCATGAAATGCAGAATATTCCTTGGAGGAACAGTTTAGTATAAATCTGGAATGGTTCTTTTAAGTTTCACATTATAAATGCTAGCAGCAAACCTTGCAAACCCTCACTTGAAACTATCCAGAAAGATTCTTTCATTTCCTGAGTTATAGTCAGAAGTTAGGAAGCTATACTTCCAAAACTCGAGGGCTGTACACAAAAGAGGTTTACTTAGCATTCTGCTACACCAAATGAAACATCATTTGACGTTCACTCCCTGGTGCGAAAATAGTTCAGAACAGAATGACCAAGTAACAGTGGGGAACAGAGAACACGAAACACACAGACTTTAATTGCATGTGAAGACATTTGTAATTTCACAGGCTATTCTCGTCTTTAAGTTGGGAGGTTGTAAGCAAAGAACAAGTTCTTTTTAATAAGTTTATGCTGTTAGGTTTTTATATTTAAGTAGAAATCCTGAAAAAGAACACTTAAATTTCCATTTGCACAGTATTGTGCTCATGCCTGGTGAAATGCTACAACAGGTAGAATTTCCAAACATGAGCAATCAAAATATTTTCATAAGTGATAAAATTATTGTAACTTATAGTTTCCTTATTTAGGGGAATTTAGATGAAGGTCAGTATTAGGAACACCTCAACAATAACGTTATGGTATGTTTTAACCTAGCATTACATTAGCTGACATGCTGAGTGTGGTGGAGTGTTTCCATGCTCTGAAAAAGCACAGATTTCATAGATTCAGTAAGTGCTATTCAGTAAAAGTTAGACACTTCTTAAGTGCTATACAGGAATGCAAATTTTCAGTTTTATGTTCTATTTCAGAAATCAGAAGCATTTAATTTTCATCTCACTTTCAGTGTCCTACATATCTCCTCATCACCCAAAACTGTAATTTTCTGAGCTACATTTGTCCTAGAAAAACAGAGAACAGAACGAACCAGGTTTTAAAGCCATGCCCAGAGATACATGAAAACTCTTCCAGAACATAAGAAGTACTTCATACAACCAATTATCAGCTGCAGGCAACAAACTGCAACAATCTCTTCTCAGTAGATACTAAGCCACAGAAGAGAACAGAATGTCTTTGCAGCATCAAAAAATTGTCTCCTTGCGTAAATATGCAGTTTCAGCTAAACCCCTTTCAAAGGTAATTGCAGCCTGGCTGACTTTAAGTATTGAGCTGCTTACATCTTCAGTACTTACTGAGCAGAAGCAAACCTTTATTTCTCAGTTACAAAAGAATTTATCTTCACGTGAAAAACAGATCACCTATGTGCAGAGTACCTAGGCGCTCAGGGAATGAATGCACAGAAATGCATATTCCCACCTCCCTGCTCCCACTACAGCCTTGCACTCACCAGCCCGCACATCTGTGATGCACAGGAGGTGTCCCTGTGTGTGCCAAGAGCCTACCCCTTCCGCACTGCTGAGTGTGGGAGGGATTATTTCATACCCACCCAAGCATGGATTATTTCCTCCCTGTGGCCCTTTCAGCTCCACAGGCTATCACGCACCACGTATGTATTTTAAAATGTTGACATGGAGGAATGGGCTTTTCTTTTACTCCAATTAATTGTTAAAACCCTGAAATGTTAGTTTCCTCCACATTTTAAGAATGGAAACTTATGTGAGAGCAAGCAGTGTGAGAATTGTAGCTGTGCCTGAAATTGAGCTGCAATGATTTAGATTGTAGGTGTTCACTAGGTAGAATAACCTTTAACTTCATGTTTTCTTGAAAGGTATTTGTAGCACATTTATGCCACAGCACACATCTAAGATCTGTAAGTGCTTCAGTGAGTCTGTTAGTACTATTAAGTATCTATGAATAACTAAAACTCTGTTTCCTTTTTACTTTCAGAATCACTTCAGATCTCCCCTTTGACTTCAACATTTCCAGATTTCTTTCTTTGACTCACCTTGCTAGGTGAGTAGTTTATGTTCCAGCCACTCAGTAGCCTTGGCCAGAACAAGATATCAGAGACAGCTATTAACACTTTGTAGAAGTTTATGTTCATCAGCAGACATGCTTAAGTGTACATGCACTAGTTTTCATAACAACCATTACATCTCCAGGCTTCCTAAAGGTGGAAAAAGACATTTAGGGAAGACATTGCAAACATCTCCTACACAGTTTTATCTCCACTGTATCAAGTCACACACCAGAAGGACTGCAGGCAACTTGAAATGAATAATTGTTACTGTATGAGTACCCAAGGACCCCCAGCCTAGCTCAGGGCTCTGGTCCTCAGGGCTCTTTGAAGAGCTGTGCCAAATGGAAAGGAAAACACAGTTTGTTCAGTTGCAATTTATATTCCCACCAAACAAGACAGTGGCAGCAAGAGGAAGCCACCAGTGTTAATTGATACAGTGGCCTTGCCTGGCTCACCCTCACATGGGTGATTATCAGCAGTTACTGAATATCCACTGCTTCAATAAATGTGTTACAGTATATTATACATTACACATTACATATGCTTACTAAACTTCAGCAAGTGTATTCTCAAACAGCCACCATTGGGTTAGCTCACAATAAATATCTTGACGTCTAGCTACGAAGTTATGCCTAAGGCCATTGTGCCACTGATATGGCCTGAAAGTACAAAGCAGATTGCACTGACAGTACTCTGGCAGTAGCATTGGACTTATTTTTGTGCAATGTGTGCCTATCTATACAGAAGTAGAGCACAAAGCAGTTCAGTTATGCACATGTACTGAGCTGAAAACACTGTCTTAGCATTGCTGTAATGTCTGATTTTAGTCTCAATATAAGATATTCTTGGGAAAGATTAAAAGCAAGCAGCATCTGACTGAAGATCGAGAGCCATCCTCTGTTATCCTCTATCATTTCTACACAAGCAGTTTCCTGCTCTCTTACCTTTTAGAAGGAAAACTGAAAAAGCTAAGTAAAGATCAGGTGCCTCTGAAATATTGTAATTGCTAAACATTTGACCTGACAATGGAAATGAATTACATACCAGTTCTAGTATTACCAACATGATGCCAAGCAAGTTTGACCCAGCCTTGTGCTGATGTTAATAGGCTTGGCACAGGTTTTGCATTAATTAACGTATGATATAAAACTGCCTGTCAGGGCTTTATCTGCTATTATAAATGAAATACAAGATGACTGAAAGGGAAAGCGATTAGAGAAATAGTTTCTTCTTTACGCTTGTTTACTCGGTGCACTTGACAATAGTTTCTGTATAGTCAGATACTTCATGCTGAAAAAGATGAGCTTGTACAGATATGGAATCACTACGATAAAGCTTCAGCCAGCACAGCTTAAGCTCTGTATATAACTCCAGCTCTTCTTTTAACTGCCTCTCACCCCATTTAAAGACATGATATCCAGTAGCCTGTAGTCATGCTAACTTGCTCATGCTTAGTCCTGAATACTGAACTGGGGGAATTACAGCAAGTTACTACATATGTGAAGTTAAAACATGACAGCTGTTACGCACTAGGTCTCTATTAAGCAATTTCACTCCACACTGAAGCCATGGCTGAACATAGCTCCTCAAGCTGAAAGCTTGCCTGTAACAACCTTTGGATAAGTGCATGCAACCAACCAGCTGTCCATAACAGGAAAACTGAACTAAAAAAAGCAAAACAAAACAGAAAAAACAACTCCTCAAGAAAAAAGCACAGCTTCACCTCACTACAGAAATGCCTCCAGAAGAACTAACCACAGAAACCATGGCACATGGCTTTGGTCAGAACACATTGTTGCTTTGGAAGTTTTCCTGATGTGATCAGTCAGACCAATGGCTTTTCACAGGCTGCCCGCCCTGCCCTGGATGCCCAGAAACCTCTCTGTGCTCTTCCACTGGCTTAATTTCCAGCTCCACTCCTCTGAATGCAGGTCCCACAAAGCAACTTGCTCAGACTTTAGACCCAGTGGTCTATTACTCCACTCAGGCCTGCCACCTTGCTAGCCCACCTTGATTTGCACTACTTTGCCACCAGGTTTAAAAAGCAGTTTTCTGGTAATGAAGCACCGTTAGTCTACCTATGCAGCCGAAATTCAGTTCATAAATAATTTAGGTGAAAAACTTGGTCTCATTCCATTTTAATCTCCCTTGAAATCTGTATTATGCCACTTTGTTTCTTGGAAATATACAAGGAAAGATGTCCAGTACCTGTGGGAGTAAAGATGGCCAAGTAACAGTTGTTTCAAACCACAAGCTTTTTCTCAGTAACACTGCAACCCACACTTGTTCATCTAATAGAAATCTCATTAACTGTCAGCTCTAGCAGTTAAACTATCAATAGGTTTGAGCAGATTTATGTGAAATAAAGCGTTCAAATTCTTTCCATCTTAAGCAAAATAGTAAGACTTAGAACCATAAAAATAGAGTCCAAATTATTATCTTTAAAACCAAGGGGCAAGCAGAACCAGTTCTTGAGTTTAACTGAAATCTAATACCAGAAGTACTTCTAGAATGTGACCGGCGACAACAAGATCTATGAGCATCTGCCGTTTCAAATCTCTCAAACTCCTGTCTGTTTTTTAAGAAAAATGAAATTAAAGTAGTTATTTGTGATTTCTCTAATGTAACTGCATTTTTATCAAAGTGTGCTCAAACAGCCAAAAGGGTTAAGTTACTTTCTTGCATCAATTTCAGGAAAGTTAGGTACCCTGCCACTCTGCTGCTGTTGTGTTCATGCGCCTTTTCCACTTATTTATGATCACACTTGCAGCATTAAACATTACATTCTCCCAAGAGAGAACACAGCTGACTTTCTTGTGTCATCAATCCCAGATGTTGCCTAGTTAATGCCTTCAAAAAGTCAGAATTTGTGTTGTTCCCAAGTGATTAATGGCTAATGTCTCCTACTGGAATGTCTAACAGCAGGCGATCTTGGCTGCTCTTCTCAAACATAAATCCTGACTGTAGGAGGAAGAATAAAAATAAAAAAAAAAAAAAAAAAAAAAAAATCACACAAGTCACTACTTTTAAAGCAAGAAAATTCTCTGGATAAAATACTTTAACCTACATGACCTTAGAAATGAAGCGATGAAAAATAATACGGTTATGATGGAACACCGACTCAGTTGCCTCATAACCACCAAGACAATTCCTAAAGCAGATTTAACAAAAACATAGCTGCTAATCAAACAAACAAACCCCAAAATCCCCAAACCAATAAACTAAGACTCCTTATTACCCCACTACCCACTAGAAAAAAGAACGTTTAGCTTTTGAAACTGCTCATTGTTGTTAAACTTGTAGAAGAGGGCGGGAGAAAGCTAGCTCGAGCCCTGTGTTTCCCTTCCAAAAGTTTTGAGGGCAGTAGTAGTGCTTATGTATTTTACTAATATTAGCAATACTAAGAGAAGGCATAGGACAACTCATTCGTGCAATCAGGTAGGTTTTTATAGCTACACCTCTACTGGGAATTAAAGAAATTATCTTAATTTTCAAAGCACAATCAATATACCTGCCAATTCTGACTTGACCCACAAAGATACTTAAATTCAGAGCAGCTACTTAGACATTAGTAGTGGCTCTGGGAGATAACATGGTCATCTCACATTAACCTAAACAACAGCAGACCCACCACATTGCCAATAGTTGAACCGTCCATGCATTATGATTTTGTAATTTAATAACATCTCCTAAAAAGAACCTATGGCCAAATTTTCCAGCTTTGTCATAAATTTAAAATGTCTGAATCACCAGTATCTACATATGAGCAAGTGCTTCAGGTTTAGCACTGGAATTTTCTAGGAAGATACTCAGGTTTTAAAACTTTGCTCTTCAGCTGAAGCCCAGCATGACTATAAACTTACTGACATCAGCTAGGAATCTAACCACCTGTAGTCAATACCTACACATTTAGTTAGGATTATTGTGCCACGATGATCGGGCCTTCATTACAACTTGAGATTTGGCATTTGGCATTTAGTATACTTAAAAAGGAAAGAGATCTGATGAGCCAGTGCTTTTTTTTGCAATGAGAGAGCTGCTATCACTCACTGCTGCTGCTTTCATCAAGAAAGCAAATTCCACATAAATAGTTTTTTCCATTCTAGCTACCTTTTTGGTACACTGCTGAAAAGATTTCCATCAGCATTCCTTGTGAAATGTCTCATTTATATCAGAACTTCCTCAGGACAAAATAAAGGTTTGGTTTTTATTCCTTTACACAGGGAATTCAGTGCAAACACATGGGAAAGGATGACAAATGGCACTGTGTAGCCAAAACCAACATTAAAAGAGCAGGATCAGACAGACCACCAACTCTTAGTGCCCACATAAACACAGTAAGAATACAAAGAAAGTCACCAACAACTCGAAAGGTTAAAGCAGCTGCACATACTCTATTGTGTATCTCCTTTAAACCGGCCACTACTCTTAGCTTACATTGAGAACAAGGACACTGTAGATTGCTGGTGAAGGGATTGCTCCCAGTTTTTTGCTATTCATTCATATATGAAAATCTCACACTAAGGTGATTGCTTTGCTTTCTGACATAGCACTTTGCTTTGGCCTTTATGGCTACTGCTTTTCAAGATCCAAATTCACATGAAACAATTGTCTGTGTGGGTAGATAAAAAAAATCTACAGTAAACTTAACAAATATATACATCCAAATGACTTCAAAGTTATGTTTAATTAGCTAAATCTGAGCAGAGATACATTTCTTTCTCTTCCCCATGTTATGTTAAGGGAAACAGCAATTTTAGCAGTTTGTGACATTTATTGATACAGTTTAGATTTAAAGATAATATCCCTAATATTTTACTTGTCAAGGTATGTTACTAATAGTCTTTGATACCAGTCAGTTACTGTGAATATATACTATACCACTTGAATATATTACTGCCTATCTATATTACTGGTATCACTTTTCACTGAGTAGAAATCTTACTACAGTTTTGGGCTATCTGACTCAGGCCTTCCTTGCACTCCTTAGAAATTTTTTCAGTTCCTCTAACATGTAAGGCCTCATATTGGATATAGACAATGATAACTGCAATGACAACGTTAGTAAGTCACCGACCACCTGACTCTCTACAAAACCTTGCTATGTTTTTGAAAACCTGCCTGTTTATTACTAAAAAAGTGAGGTTTTATTTCACTGCAAAAGACACTAGTCGAAGGGTAGGATGCAGAAATGTGGCACCTCTGGGTGAGAAGGTACTTAGTAACCTAAAGGGATTTCTTCAGTTTTGCAGAATGACCCAGTTTTTCTAAAAAGGTAGAGCATAGTGATTTAGTATTAGTGAGGACTGAGCAACACAGATCTTAAGCAAAGTATTTTATCTTGATACGATATGTGCATATTTTGAAAGAAAAGAAAATTGCTTAAATCTTCAAAGTGATTGACGCATAACTGTTGGAATTTAAGCCTTCAAGCAGACATTGCCTGCAATAAGGTGCCAAATTGATGCGCATTTCCAGCTCTTAACTTCATTTTTGTACTTGGCTCTTACATAATATTACCTTCATTTAGGTCCAGCTTTTTCAATATGCCTCAGGTTTGTTTCAGTTTTCCTAGGGAACAAATTATTAGACCTAGCACACAAGTTGTCCACAAAATTAGATAACATTCTTACACATTTTACCATAGAAAATTCCTTATAGGAATGGAAATTGTAAAAACAGAAATGGGCATCACAATATCAGCTAGCCTGTCTTCTGGCCCAGAGGAAGAAGACACCCCTAATATTTCTTGAGTCTGTTTTTAAACCAACCCCCCCCCGATGGAAGTGCTGTAATCTCATCAGTGCCCAGACAATACCAGTGCTAAACTACCTTTTCTTACATTTTCTAATGACTTGCCTAAGCCTGCTCGCTATCATTTAAGTCCATTACTACCTGCCCTACCTGCAGCACACGGAGGAGAATTTAATTCTGTTTATTGCGCACTTTGATGTGACTGAAGCCTTAGATCTCCCCTGCTTTCCCATCATTAAACTTGAAGTTACTGCTCCCCACTCCAACCTGTCCTCCCCTAACCTGTTCTCTGATCTAGTCACTCTGGACCCTGATATTTGATGTACATACTTCCCGATCTGCAGAATTCAGTGCTGAACAGAGTAGGAGACACCTATTTCAAGACTGTTTCTGATGATGCATCTACTCTGGTGCTGCATGACACCGTTGAGTCATATTGCAACCCTCTGTAATGCTTAAATCCTTTTTTGCAATTCTGCTGTCCAGGCAGTCTTGTCCTTCTGAAGCTGGCATTCATCTCAAGTGAATTTCTGAAAGTCTGAGAACCTGATCTTGTCTTCCAATGTGCTTACAGCTTTTTTAATTAATATAACCTGCATAGTTAAAACATTATTTCTTCATCCAAATCACTGATGAAAATATCGAATAGTACTAGACTAACGCAAGGTCTTTGAAGAATCATGTTGGATATAGCCTTTTGGTTTGATGTTGAAGGACGGATTTTCTACTAGAGATTATTCTTCAATTCCGCAGTTCCTAGTAGTCTGACTTACTGCATATTTTCCTACTTGTTATACATGGTGAGGGAGCAAAAAAAGTCTGTAAAAGTAAAATTATTTGACTCCTACAGCTTCTCCCTTTTTCACCTTGTCAGAGACGAAAATAAGATCAGCTTGACATGACTCGTTACTAGTACATCCATGCTGGTTGTTACTCATCTCCTTATCATTTTCTAGGTGCCTACAAATTGCTTGAGTATATTCTGGTATTTTTCCAGGATCTAAGTTGCAATGACAGCTGTACAATTCTCTGGCTGTTCTTTTTCACTGCCTTTTCCAAGATGAGCTCACAGTTTAGGGGAAGATTTTTTAAAAAAGTTTTCTGGACTCCAAGATCACCACTAGCAGTTATGATGGCTGAAGCAATTTGCCTATGTAATGAAGCTTGAATTTCATCAGGTCCAATCAAGATGAGAATATCTAGTGTAAGTCATCTTTAATCTACTCTTTCCCTAGAATAAGCTCAACTCTTACCCTTCTCTGACTATTAATGCAATGTCTTGCTGTCTTTGCTTAATGAAATTTGCAACCTTTCCTTTTTCCTCATTGTGTATACATTATATTAGACACAGTACTCATTTATTTGAGCTAAACACACTATATCTGTAAGGGAAAGTATTCTGATCTTGCCTGGGGCAACAGTTATAGATTCTTCAGGGCCTACAAGATTTATGGGGTTTTTTTTGGCTTGGTTGTTTTTATAAGAAGCATTGCCAGCTCTGACTTAGAATTATTTGAAACTAAAGACTCAAATATTTGTTAGCAACACACATTCTCTTTTGAGAAAGCTGTGAAGCATGGCCAAGCTAAATATAGAGTTATTACACGTAAGAATACATGTACATGCACATTCTTCAATATCATAATCAGCATTTTTTTTAAATACAAGAATGAAGTACCACACTTCTATATAGTGTCCCTGTTAACTATCTTATACATTTTCTGGGTATAACCCTGCCTGATGTCTTATTCCATCTTTTCTTAACTTGTAAAATTTGGGAATTTATTAAATTGACAGTACAGTTAGCTGAAGATATAAACAAGGCAGCCATTAGTTTGTCAATATTTATTCCAAAGGGAAGATTTCTAGTCTCTTTACTTTAAAGGATAAGATCAATGGAACCATGAGGCATTGCAAGTGGAGAAATAGTGAGCAGAGAGGAAACCTTTAAGCTAGTGAGATGGAAGCATTTAAAAATGCTTTCATTGCCATGACTCTGCTAACACTGCTCTCCAAAAGGAGCTTATGCCCCTAACTCTTGAAAGTCCATAGAAGCACCTCCCAGTTTTTTGGCCTTCCTTGTTTTCCCCCTGACTGACAAAGTGGAGCATGGGAGGGCACGACAGCAATGTCACCTAGTGCAGCCATCCATGCTCCCAGAACAGCACAGGAGACACAATCCTAAACACAAGTAAGCCCTACCACACCAGAGCTGGCCACTGCTGCATTGGACTTCTGCAGTGAGGAGTACACTGTCTGGCTCCAGACCAAGTCAGCTAGGTCCATCTGAACAGTTTGGCATAGTCATCACAGTCACATGCTGGAAGTGATGAAAATTACAGGGCAAGTTTGTATGTGAGAGGACAGTGGCTCCAAAATGGGGTTGAGGGGAGAGGCTCTTGGGACAGGTAAGGGAAAGGAATAAGGGACAGGACACCATGAGGCACAGCCAGTCTCAGGCAAAGCTCAACTACAAAACAGTTGATCCGTTGGATGTCAGCCCTAGTCCTGAAGGCAGAATCTCCTACATTTCATCCCCCTTCATGAGAGCCAACAGATAACTCAGAACTCAGCATTGTGACAATTAAGGTGTGATTAAGCATATGAATGAGCAGATCTGAAGGAAATAAAAAATTCTGTATGTCACCTTTCTCCTTTCTCTGAGGTAGATAAACTTCTGCAGTAGGAAAGTAATAAGCATGCAGGTAATTATGCTCCAAATGTCCTCTTAGGCAGACTTTACTATTGTCTTCTTAGTGGTCACATTCAACATATGTATAGTTATTAATGCTGTCTACAACTGATTTACCTGCATTCTGTTTGCAGAAGACAGACATGAGAATTTAGCTAAGAGAGATGATGCAGCAGAAGAGTCTACCACAGACATACCAGAGAAGCTTTACAGGTAGCAAACAACAGCCTTCACTGACCCTTTTAACTGCTATTTCTATAGCAAGTTTTTTGAAATACCAAATCTGAATTACAGAACATTCTGTAGTCTTTCATATCTGTAGAAAATAAATCAACTTCCATTGAATACTTGTTACAAACATCTTGTTATTGCCCTCTGCCTTGAAGCAATTGGTCTCAAAAACAACAAAATGTCTTACTTTGCATTTCTTCCTTACTTATGGATTGCATGGATCTTGTCATGTTATTTGCATTTTTATTACTACCTTGTGTAATATGGCAGAAGCGTATATCAAATCTACCATATTTTCCTAACTGTGCTTGAGTGTTGGATGACAAATCTGGACTGTTCCAAACATCTGACAGTTATGCTGAAGCTCCATTTGGTAGAGCAACAGTCACTGTATATCTCTAGCAATGAATGTAAAATTGGAATTTTAAATGTTATTTCATACATCAAAAGACAACATTATGTTATCTGCTCCATCCAAAGCTTTAAAAGCTCTGTTGGAGATGTTAAGGAATACATTCTATTTAATTTCATACCTCCTATGATCACACAGCTGTGTGATACGATACTACCAAAATAACTATTGAAGGAATGGAAACACTCTATGTTAAAACTCAGAAAGCGGTAATAAATCTTAAGGATTCAATTTGCTACAGATGTTGGATATTACAGTAACACGGAGTACAGCTTTGAATATTGTAAGAAAAAGAGGACACATGACAAAAATGCAATTTGTTGTTTTCTAAACAGTTCTGATTAGCTTTTTTGAAAAGTGAAAAAGCTACATCTGTCAGCTTTACACTTGTGTTTTATTTAATCCTAACTTTTTCTCTCTAGTATCTGCAAACTTTTTCAGATCATGCTTCAGTCTTCAATAAGTGTTACTGCTATTAAAAACCAGGCAAATAATTTGGAGGACATATTATGTTCCAATTCAGCTAGCATAGTATATCCCCTTACATCTTTCTCTGACACATCAGGTACTAGCCATCATTGCAAAGAAATAAGGGACCCTGGACTCAATCGACCATGAAGGTTCCTAGGTGGTGTTTAAATATTTTAGGATTATCCCTCAAAAATGATTTGAGCAACCAGATAGTCCAACTGCACTCTTGTCACAGAACATATGCTTACTTTCATAGACTGTTGTTACCAACAGCTAGTGATGCCTCCCCTGCATTATCCTTCTGTAAGAGTGGCGCTATATTTGTGTTTAACAAAGGTGTCAGACAAGTATAAAGAAATGGTATAAACAAACAATGGCTTGATGGTTGACTGCCAACTCAACCAGCTGAAAGAGAATGTTTTCCTTACAGTAAGGTAATACTTGGTTATAAGCAATTAAGTATAAAGGCATGAGCTAGCTCAGTTTTCTGTTGTGAAAGAACGTGGTTCTGTCTACTTATGCCAAATAGTGTAGTATTTCCTAAAGCCATTTCATTCAGTCACTATTTCAGGAAGGAGAGTTAAAATCAAACCTAGCTAAATTATGAAAATCCTGGCCAGGTGGTGGATAAAACAAGGAAAGGAAAAAAGAAGAGTTTAAGAGGCTAGATATCTAACTCAAAATCATCCTCAGATTTAGCTCTACCCAGGATGGGATTTGCACCTAAATCACAGAATCACTGAATGTTAGGGGTTGGAAAGGACCTTGAAAGATCATCTAGTCCAATTCCCCCACTGGAGTAGGATCACCTAGATCAGGTCACACAGGAACGCATCCAGGTGGGTTTTAAACGTCTCCAGTGAAGGAGACTCCACAACCTCCCTGGGCAGCCTGTTCCAGTGCTCTGTCACCCTCACTGTGAAGAAATTTTTCTTCATATTTATGCAGAACCTCCTATGTTCCATCTTGCACCTATCTTCACCTTGGTCTCTGTATTTATCTCTGGATAAATGAAAATAGGCATTTCTTGGAAATGATATGAAGTATACACAGACACACTGATGTGTATATCTTCCTGTAAACCTAGGAAATGTGTTGCTTTACTAGGATTGTTGAAATATCACTCAAATATCTGAGAAAGGAAGTACTCATAAGATGTAGTTGGACGTTGTAGCAAGGAAGCTGCTAAAGGGGCTTGGACAGAGGACTGTGTGCTATACATTGGCTTTGGAAAACGTGTCAAGTGCCTGAGTCCACCACGACTCTTGACAAATATGTGGTATTTATTCACACATGCTCAAAAAGAAACACGGCAGCCACTATCTGTAAAGACTGCAGAACTGCAGAGAAGTGATATGAGGGGGAGGTGTCCTCTGCTTTACTTCTCTCCTCCTGTCTCGTATTTTTGTCTCACCCAGTCTTATTGTGCACTCCGCTCCCTTTCTGCAAGAGGCACTGCCTTGAAGGCTGGGTGGCCACACACACATTGAAGAAGATGCAGTTATGTTTCCAAAAGTGTTTCCTATTGGATGAAAGAAAATATACCTGTAGTGTGGACACACACCTATAATAGATTGTTTTAATATGCATTATCAGTATGTGTGTTTTGCTTTATTACTAAAGGCCAGATGTAGAACACTCAGTTTACAGCCAATCAAGCAAAAACAGTAGCTTTAAATGATACATGTATTTTCAGTCTTAATTTCCTGCAAATCAGTGTTACTTTTCTAAATTTCTACTTAAAACTTGAAAGAAATTTATTCTTATCTATTAAAGGGTGCTTCAGTCTTTTTATATTTGTGCCTGTGAAATATGCCAAGCTTGGTATACGACAAAATAATTGTTTGCATTGTTACAGAAAAGACACAGTAGTAGGTGTTTGAAACTACTACTCCTGTTCACTCCAGTCGATATCTCAGAAACGAATACAGCATCAAGTTTCCTGTGAACACAGGATAAAGTAACCCATGTCCAACAATGATAGTACAGAAATTTGGTCTCAGTGCACAATCAAGGTTTGAGCTCTTTACCAAAAAGACAGGAAAACAACCCAGTCATCACAATAAACATCCCAATGAGCATCTGAAATCCTCTCTGCAAGATACGAGACTGAGGGAAACAAAAATCACTTCACATATATCACTGAATGTTACAAATTTGATGAAATATAGCGAGAAGGGATCTAGGCACCTTTAAGTAAGTCACTATAATATCTAATGTTCAGGCTCATGATTAACACAGTGCGGTTTGAAACCTGTATTAGATGCCTAGAGCCACACACGATACCCGATGGTAACCTGGTGTCTCACCCAAGGATTCTATATAGAAATCACGCTGAGGAAATCGTCATCTACAGAGAAGGAAATGTTACAGGAAATACAGATTCTGTACCCTCTCTAGCATATCCTAATTTTCAACAACAGCGTGCTGGGAGGTTGTCTCTGCTTGTTTAACCGTAAGTTAACATAGCAGCAGTACCAGATGCTGTTAGGGAAAGCCTGTCCAGTATTCAGCCTACTCCTATCATATTCCCAACATCCAGCACTGTTGAATGGATGCTTTCGGAGGTTTACATCTCTGCCAATGGTTTCAGAGAACCAATAACATCATCATCACCTCCTGAAGTTGCAACTGCCAGTTTTGAGCTCAGCATCCCATATACACAGATTATTTCTTTTTCTCTGGAGGTATTAATTTGCTTTTACAGAGTAATCTATATTGAAGACTGTCTGCCTTTTTTTTGGTCCAGTCAGATCCATGATGTCCTTCTGGAGCTGCCTGCCATTAGCACAGCATTTAGCTGCCCAAAGAAACCAAAAGACTTATTAACTAGAAAGAAAGGTTAAGACATCATCACAGAAAAATGTTGAAGCTCAGCAGTTAGGACACGTACTAGGGTAAGACCTGGTTTCTGCCTGGAATTCATTTAAAGTCCTTGAGTATCTAGTTGAATGCCGCCCGTTTCAAAACTTCAGCAGAATTCGTAATAAAAATTTAGTCTCATTATCAGTGCACTGAGCCATTTACTTACACCTACACACAAGTCAGATATGTGGCAAATCAGTGTGCAGACATCATTTAATTACTCAGGAGTGCACCTAGGGCAGTATATCCTAATTCTCATAAATGACCTACAGTTTCAAGTGTTTATTCAGAACAGAAGCATTACAGAAGGTCAGAAGGGATCATTCATCACAGTCTTAGAAATTGCTCCTCAGTCAGTTTTGCATACAGTAAAAGGATACACAGTAATTTTCAGACTCACATCAGGTTTCATTATTTTTCTGATAAAGAGCGTTTTGGTTTTTTTTTTCCCCACAGAAATGATAAATTCTCATTTAAAGGATTTCTTAACTACTATATTCTTTCCTATTGAATCTAGTATTGAACATAATTTTATGCAATCATCCTAGGACTGTGAATAAGAATATTTTTTACTTATCCTGGCACTCAGAATTTGATTGCTTTTGTACAGCTCCATTTTATTGCAATATACAAAAGTTCTCCCCTCCCCCTAAATATAAGAAAGACTAAGCTCCATTAAGTTTTGAACACTCATGAAAGATCACACTATTACCCTGAACATAAAGAGAATTTAATTTTCAGCATTTTACTGTAAAAAATTTACTCATTCTATTTACAAGGCTAGAGATGTTTCCATGTGAATGAGAAAGACGAGGTAAGTCTCTTTCCCAGGTTTCTTCCAGATACATTATATATGATGGCAAGGCATGTTCTCAAAGGTTATGTTGGGGAGCACCATCTGCATCAGTGACATGGCATGGGGTGCAGTGACACAGGACATCATGTCATTCTAGTAAAGGCAGATGAAGAGCAGCACCACAACCACAGGAAGACCCATGAGATCCTGCTCCTCTGTGACCTCTTCTCCCTCCTCTCAATTCCTCCTTAGAGCACTGCAAAGCCCTGGGGAACAGGTGAAGTTCCCACCCTGCCACAGAAGGGCTGTAGGCTGCCTGATGAGAAAAGGAGAGAGGTAAGCACTGCAGCTACCCCATGCTCCAGCACTGTCTACAGGAGAAAATTAGATTCTACTACAGCTTATCAGGGGGCAAATTTTGCCCCAAATCATTCTTCATATGACTGATGAGCGTTGATTTTAACATCATGATTCATTTATTGTGGCTCTCTTTGTAACTAAAAGATGCAATAAAAATGACTGCAGTTGGCTCAACAGCCAACTTCAGAGAGGTGACATCCTGAAAGCATGACATGGACAAAGACTCCTTGGCTGGGAACACATTTCAAACTGTCTCTCCTCCCCAGGAAACATTTATGACCTGCTTAACACATGCTAGTGCAATTGCAAGTCTTTGTGAAGACAAAATTTAATATACAGATCAGGTATAACTTATTATACCTCTACTTTCCTACAGACAGCTTGAAAAATGACTGGGCATTGAAATCTTCATTGCTCAGTTAAAAAAAAAATGTTCTGAAGGCCATGAAAAACATGTATGTACGCATTAACTATTCAGATACATGTAATTTTGGTGGCTGATAACTAAAAAATAATGGGTGAAATATGGACTCCTGACGGTAAAAAAGTATGTGAAACAATGAATAGGAACAAAAAATGATACAGGAATACTAAAACCAGGATTGAAACCATTGGGGTTCTTCCCTGAACTCACTGTCACCCTGCATGATATAAATTATGAAAAATTATTGAATAAAGAGCAGTGATGCAAGGCAAGACTCTACTTCCATGTCACCTGCAGATGTATCACTACTGTCAGTAAAAATCTGACTTTGAACAGAGAACAGCATATACAAGTAATACTTCTTGAGCTGGAATGTAAATTATTTGCAATGCATCATCTCCGCTGAAATACTTCACACAACTCATGGCTAAGAGAACTGGATCTCAAAAA
Source organism: Coracias cyanogaster (assembly GCA_033124195.1). Lineage (NCBI taxonomy): Eukaryota > Metazoa > Chordata > Aves > Coraciiformes > Coraciidae > Coracias > Coracias cyanogaster. The sequence goes on along the minus strand of JAVSBS010018670.1, from coordinate 13,262 downwards.
AATTAAGCAGGGAGTTGATAGCAAAGCCCAGCATTAACAACTGGGAGTGCAATATCTGCATAGCTCCCATAATTCTGTGCCATATCACCTTTATGCAAGGTCTATGAAAGCTTTAAGATGCAGCCTGCTCTATGGATTGCTTGTCAGTGCTGATTAGTACTGCTGAGTGCATATCTGCAGGTGCCAGGATATCAAATGACCTGAACCCAAGAGCAATGAGCTCTAATCTGCAGGTAAATTTAAAGAGCCGTGTTCCCTGCTGATTTAAAACAGGATTCAAGAGTCTGTCCAGCTCCAGACATTGACTACTAAGAAACAGCAGGGCAGAAAAATTAGTGAATATTCCTTGCAGTAAGCACAAACTCACCATTACCTTCAATCAATCTGAAGATCCTGAGTAGCTTTAAACACCCCATAGCAATTAGAAAGACAGCTTTGTGGTAAAATAGACATTTGCATCTGAAAAAAACCAGACTTAGCCAGCTAGACTCCAGCATCTCAGATTCTGATTTATTTTTCTCCTCTTCAAACAATCCTTATAATGTAAATGCTGTTTTCATGGCCAGACAATTTAAAGTTGCCCTGTAGAAAGAGTCTCCCCATTTTGGGTTTAGCTTTTTGTTGTGTTTAAATGTTCTTAACACCCTCCCCTAGACTCAAACTCTTTACCATTTCTTCTACTGCAGTTTGAACAGCTTTCTGTAAAACTAATTACTGTACTCCCCTCCCCCTTTGATCTTGTTTTGTTTAACTGATTAGAAACAAATAGAGCATGAGCTACAAAGAAAGAACTTTTGCTCTTCATCAGCTGGTAGAAAGCATCTTAGTCTCAAACTCCCAAACATGAACCTGCTGGTTTATAAATAACTTCCAGAATGTCAGTCACATCAAAGCCTCCCTAAAAGACAATTGAGGGGGAGAGACATGTTTGCACAAAATTCCTGTTCTGAATCATTTAACCATTAAATTGAACCAGAAATTCAATTATTTGGTTACATTGTATAGAAACACTTGGGCAGATCTTCTCTATCAGAAAATTTGACAGAATCATCCCTCTTGCATTTTTGTAATGTCCATGTTCTGGCAAGATTTTCTTGTAGGAAAGATCACACAAATTAAGATGACGTCTGGATACATTTGTGTGACCCAGATTACTAGATTCTTGGTTTTTTTCCTGTTAGGTCATCCAGGTGACAATTACTGATTATTTAAGGCAGAAATGGCTACAGACATGTATGTTTTGAAGTTCATGTGACACTAAGTGGAATAAAGTACTACTGTTACTTTAAAGACAACTAAGAATGAAAACATGGCAGCTAAGCAACATCAAACATCTCGTATAGTCTGACTAGTGAAGCCAACCTGAGCATCCCTGCATGATTTCCTGTGTAGGAATTGTGGTTTTGTAACAGCACATGTTCCAGTATTTGGTATTTATTTCAAAAGTACAATTTGTATTTGTCTTCCTCTACTAGAGAGTCATAACCAAACATTCAAAATGGTGTTGTAACTAATTTGTATTTTATTTAAAAGAGTATAAGACATGTTGGAGCCTAGCTGTTTGATATTTCCTTCTGATGTCCATATTTCCCTGGAACAGCTTTTAAAAAGTAGCTATTTTCATAGCCTTGGTGCTATTTTTAGGCATCTGGACCACAACAGCATCTTTCTAGAGGTTACCTGGAATAGAGGAAGACCAACAAGTCAGGTGCCCGGGGCACTATGACCTTGTATATTCATTGGTTCCTGTTCATCTAGATTCAAAGTACCTTTAGTACTTTACTTGCACGTTACCAGTGCCTTTAATTTAACAGCACAACAAGCATAACAAGTAGGAATGTGTCAGAAGTATACCTTTGTGCCCTTGGACAGTAGCATCATGTATCTATCTGCGCTGTGTTGAGAATTGATATTTGTATTAATTTAGTTTCCTGCTGCTTTAACACTGATAATGCAGGCATTAAGAAGTTGTTGTGCAGCCATACTCAAATAGGTACAGGATATTTTATGCTAAGCACTGGAACCAGTTGGCCAGCATGTAATTGTGTTCAGCTGTAGGCAGTAGGGTGACAGGCAGCAAAGATGAAGACAGTCGAGAACAACATGAATTTAGCTGACTTGAAGATGCTGACAGAGACGGGCCGATAATTTGCTCCAGCTGCATCACCTAAATCAACACATTTAATGCCAGAAAGGTATATGTTAAGGTGCACCAAGACTTGCTGGTTTCCACCTGAGACCTTGCCTGCTCACGTTTTGCCATCATATAGCTCCAATAACGTGTGGGGTGGGAGGGAGTGTGGCACCTGGAAAAGTGCGTATTCTCAGTTTGGAGCTGTCTACAAGTGTCTATCATGACTACTGTTGCTCCCATACCAAAGCGTCTTTATGTGGCAACACCATGCACACGAACTGCATAGCGAAAACTGCCCATGCAATTATGACTGACACAATTAAACATTTAAAGATTAGCGTGCAGCTTCCAAGTTGTTTTGAAGAGGTAAAGGACAAAGGAGAGACTATTATAGATGCCAGTCTCCACAGGTCTCTGGTCATTCTTTTCACTGATGTGGCCTGAACTCACCCCTCAGTAGCTAGATCCATTTTGGAACTGAGACCCAGTACACACCTCCAGTAAAGATCCTGAGACATCCCAATTCCCCACAGGATACCCCTGCTTTGTAAGTAACCCATCGGAGTAAAAAAATCACTTGAAAAGAGAACACTGTCTCTTGGGCCATTTTCTACCACATACTTTTACAAAGATGCACACAACTTCCCCTGGCTGTGAAGATTTTCTAACCTTTCTGGTTTTAAAGCTTTCTGTTAAACAACACTTCACAAGTGGGAATCCGGCTTTCAAGCGGCAGTGCCAGTTTCCAGAGTGCTGTGCTGTAATTTAATAGCGCCAAGTACTAGCTTGAATTTTAAACCACTCCTTTAGCAGTTTGAACTGCATTTGCCACAAAACTATTTCACTACAGATAAGCTGAGCTTGATGGTACACGGTCAAAGAACTTCACTTTTGAGAACATTTAAACACCACAATCAAATAATGACTGCTTGATATCATCACAGTTGCTGTACCAAGTCTAGCAAAATTAGATTATGAAATGTCATATGATTAGCAGAAATAATCTTACAATAATACTATTTTTGGAGACCAGACATAAACACTCTGAGCCACTATCTGTAGCTTCTCCAGCAAGCATAGGCAAGCCAAGTTTTCCCCGAGGCTTTTTATTGTTGGGTGGATAGGTCCAACAAATCTTTTCTTAGCCATGCGTAATCCATTTTCTGTCACCCCTCTTTTTAATTATATCAACATTTCAATCTTAATATTTTCTTCATACTTTTGTTTGGGTACAGGAATTCAGATTTTCTCTTATTTTTTCTATACTTTCATTTAATTAAAGCTTCCTTTGTTGCTATATTTATTTTTCTTTTTAATTTGTGTATTTTCATGGCAAACGAAAAGCCTCTGGCAAGGCTCACTGTGATATTTACTTCGCCATATTTCCTTCCTAGCACTTCCCTAGTTTTTGCCACGTATCGTGTGTCCCCTTCCCATCTATACACTTCCTTTTTTAAAATCCAAGAATCATACTGGAAGTGCACTGACTGAATAATAGTAATGTGTGTTCAGGGGGAACACCACAGGAAACCTAGGCTCATTGCCTTTCTGCAATAACATATAAATGTGCATTTCCCATCACGGAAATCCATGTAGAAATACAAAGCTGCTGCTAATTACAGTGGCCAAATATACAGCCCTAATGCTGGCAGAAGTGTCTAGCAGAAAATAATACAGATGTGACTGAATAGAAAGGACTTGCAACTTCCACTCCACCTTTTTCACTGGCACTGCCTATCCTGCTCCTTAATAGCCCCTCTGTTAGCCTCCATTTCTGTGTGCAGCACCAGCATCATCCATGTTCCCTGGACATCACCCAGCCAGATTTCCTTCTGTTCCTGGACTCCCACACCACTCATACCACGCAACATACCTGTGTCCTAAGCCAGCAGGAAAACCCAGACAAAGACAGCCCAGGAAGAGACCAGCCAGAAGTGACCAGGATCCACACCACAAAACTCCCAGCATGAAGAGGGAACCTGGGAGTTAAGGCTATACCTGAACACACAGCTGCAAAGTTCTTGTTAGTCCTCAGTCCCCACAGCTGAGACACTGCCCAGAGAGCTGCCACAGCTGTTCCACATCACAGAATCACTGAATTGCCGAGATAGGAAAAGCCCTTTAAGATCATTGAGTCCAATCATTAACCTAACACTGACAAGTCCTTGACTAAACCATATCCCTAAGCACTACATCTATATATCTTTTAAATACCCCTGGGGATGAGGACTCCACCACTGCCCTGTGCAGCCTGTTTCAATGCCAGATAACCCTTTCAGTAAAGAAATTCTTCCTAATATCCCATCTAAACTTCCCTCAGAGCTACTTGTGGCTGTTCCCTCTTGTCCTATCACTCATTACTTGATTGAATAGACCAATCCCCACCTCTCTACAACCGCCTTTCTGGTAGTTGCATAGAGCGATAAGGTCTCCCCTGAGCCTCCTCTTCTCTAGGCTAAATAACCCCAGTTCTCTAAGCCACTCCTCATCAGATGTGCTCTAGACCCTTCACCAGCTTTGTTGCCCTTCTTTGGACACGCTCTAGTACCTCAATGTCCTTCTTGTGATGAGGATCCCAAAACTGAACACAGTACTCAAGATGCGGCCTCACCAGCACCGAGAACAGAGGTAAAATCACATCCCTGGTCCTACTAGACACACTATTCCGGGTACAGGCCAGGATATCATTGGCCTTCTTGGCCATTTGGGCACACTGCTGGCTCATGTTCAGTTGGCTGTCAATCAACACTCCCAGGTCCCTCTCTCCCAGATCATCTGAATATGCTTTCTAGGAACATCCTTCTCCCCAGGTTCCTGTCCCTCATTTACATGGGTGAATCCTACAGCTGCTACTGAATGCAAATGACCCTATAAAGCATGCCTAGGTAATCTCACTTAACTCTGTTCGTGCTGTTGGTAGGATATAAGGGTCCTGCAGAGACCAGGCAGCTGGAAGAGCACCTTTAAGCTTCGCCAGAGGGATTTATCAGGGTGATGCTGAGCATCAGCGTGCTGACTTTTTCACTGGACCTTTTCAGCTCTACACTGAGTTCAGCTTTAGACTTCCCAAATGATGCATTGTAAATCACATATAGGCTTCGGTGTTGTGTTGTCATCTGCTCCCATCAGAGAAGCAGTTTCAACCAACGTTGTGTTTGCTAGCATTTTAGCAAGTGTACTATAGAGGGCACATTCATATAAGAGATATGTTATACTATATCACAGCCCTGTTAGATACAGGAGTCTGTGTCTTGGACACACATCTAAAACATTTTCAGTATAGTAATAAAAGATCAGTCTCTAGTTTCCTCGCTGTTTTCATCAACATTTTTTGCAATAAGACTACATCAACACCTATTTTTCCAATGGATCAATAAAAAGCATGAATAAAGAAAAATAAGCAGTTCCTGCTGCCCTGCACAGCCTCATCAGCGAATACACATGTGCAACCATGTTCAAGAGAGTTTGAGTTTCCAAGGTCTAGCCACGTCAACACTCCTTTAGTAAAACATTGATGCTAACCGCTTTTGCACGTTGCAGCTGTTGAGCACCAGTGCTGAACATGAATGAGCAGGGGGTCCCTGGGGGATCACATCAGCATAGAAAGGCCTTCAGGGCAAAGAGTGATTCTCGGCACCCCAGGTACAGGCACAACTGAGTGGGATCCCTCCTAGCTACTCTCTGGGAGTAGTGGTCATGGACTGTCTGGGGCCCATCCTTGCTACCACCATTTAATGCAGCCTCCCTCATTAACTGGCAAAGTGAACCTCAGCTAAAAATCAGCTTCCCATGGGCAATGAAGGGAGGGCAGCAGCATTTATTTCCGGTTGCATGGCAATAAAAATAATTCAGAAACACATATTTCCAAAGCTTTCCCTCTTAGAAGAAGTAAACTAAGCTATTTCAACAGTTTCAGTCAAAACAGACAAACCCCATCCATAATTGAATATGGGATTTGGGTTTCCTGAGCTGCTCAAAGTGCTTTGTTCCTCGCTGGGTGAGCACCAGCCGGCAGGAGCACTTAGCCCTCTGTGAGCAGCCGCGTGGGAAAGCTGCCGACCCCATCTGCCCTGTCAGCCTGGGTCTCTGGTCACGCAAGGTTGTGTGTGATGGACCACATGCAGTACAAGTGAAATATTTACCATAATCATATTTATAAGGGTTCTGGCTCCCAGGAGAGACTGAAAGCCTGAATATCATATCAGAAATGAAATAAAATGTAGTATAGTTTGTTCATGTTTATTTCGACTGTATTTGAAAAATTTGGAGCCAGAAAAAAGCCCTGTTTTATTGGGGTCAGTGGCTGCAAGAAATACTCAAACATTTCTGGTGAGAGTCAGGAAAAAAAGTAACTGAGCAGAAGCAATGCATACTAGCAGAAAGCCTCTCTGCATGCTGCAGGCTCTGCCAAGCCCTGAGCCGCCTCTCCCTTCTTCCATCTTGCTTGCTCCATCCCCATCCCTGTGGTACTGCCGCACCAGCAGCTGCATGCTGTTGGTTCGTTGAGGCACCAGGGCTAGTTATAAATGTATAATGAAGGCTTTTACGGCTCCCTGGCTGGCAGGGTGTGTGCCATTTGTGAGCCAGTGCAGTGATCCTATGTCCAGGGCAAAGTGTCGGTAGACTAATGGAAAGAGAGAAGTTCTACGGTGGGTGGGAGCGGGGCAATGCAGGTGGCAGGGGATGGGCAGAGCAAGACTGGTGGCACAGTGGTGGCAGGACATCTAGCAACCCAAACTGGAAAAGCAGGCGGCCAAAAGTTTCTACTTCATCTGAAACTTAAACCCTACATCAAATGTGAAAATGTAATGTTTTTGCTAGAGCTTTTGCTCATGAGAGGTGTGTAGCTCTGGAGGCAGGTTGGGTGCCAGTCGTACACCCATGCTGAAATAATGTGCCTGTTGGCTTCATGAGTCACGGTCTTTAAAAGGTGGTATGTTCCCAAGCGTTTACATGGAAGGGAAATGCAGCCTATGCTGCTTGGTCTGTACCACGTTGCCTGTCCAAAAACATTTTCATACGTATTCTACTTAAACATATAGCCAGATGGTTCAACAGTCTCTGGTTATGTTCAAGTACTTTCCTCTCAAGTCTCAGTATGTGTCTGTCTAGCTGGACACACCAGCAACAGTCTACTGAGATGAACACTCTCAGATTTTCTTCACTTGCCCTGTTTAAAGTTTGTTTGCAGCACTCATTTTCCATCTAAATTCCCATGAACTGATCTTGTGAGTCCCAGTAGAGCATGATGCTGCTAGTGTCACCTTGGCTAGCCTGATGAATCTGCAGCACACCAAATGCTAACGTTCAGACACTGAATTTTCTCCTAGAAATGGGCCATGTTGGCTACTGACAACACCTCCAGAATCCAGGGCTTAGAGCATTTTTCAGGTCATACTGGGGTGGTTTCTGAGCTTTGTCAATGCTTCTAGGTAGCCCTTCAATACCTCACAGTATAAATATCTGAAATACAAGTTCCCATTCTCCTCAACAACCAAAGACTGACTGTGATGGGTGAGGGAAATGACACAGCAAATTAATTTGGCAGAACCTGAAGCCTTTATAATGATCACTGCACAGTTAAAACTCTGTAAGAAAAACAGCAACATCTGCAGGAGACAAAGCAGGTCTGGGAATTAAGAACTGTTTTCTGACCTCTGATTTGGTTGTGACTCGGGGTTGAGAAACTACATTTGTCTAACATGGGGGATAACAACTGTAACCTGTTCCCATGGGACATTAGGAGGATCTATTTTGATTACCTTGTGCATCAAATGTGTCACACTATCCGCACACAGTAAGTGCTCTAATTTATTCCAGGTATGGCTGGACGTGAATACAAGTGAAATCTCTCAGAAGTTTGGATGCTTAACACCTGAAAACCTTGCTTTGTTTTCCAGAGATGGAGTTCAGGATTCATAATGCAGGAGGGAGCTCTCCTTCAGCTGCTAAGATTATAAGTGTGGCCATAACAACAATCCTTGCTTTTTCTCTTAATTATTAATAGTATTCAAGTATGCTAATTCTTGTCTGCCTGTTTTGCTAAAGAGAGTAAGAGTCACTTATTGCCCATGGAGTGTTTTACCGTGACAACAGATTACCTTTTTAAGGAGTAAATGTTTAAACTGATGAAAACAGAGCCTTGCCAGACATGACTGTAATACGTTCTGCCCACAAGAATTCCTGTTGCGGCAAGTGTGGGCAGAAGCTTGTTCAGAGGCATTTTCCCAAACTTTGGCAGATCAGAAACGAGACATTTGACCTAGAACATGGAGTGAAACCTGTACAAAACCCCACCAGCCAGTCTTCTCTTTATCCTGTTTACTCCATCAGTGGAGAGGTAGTGAATGAGCTTGGGATGTTATCACAGCCCTGTGGCATGGCCCAGCCTCTTGAGACATCTTTATATGAACCCAATGGCACACAGCTGTGCAGAAAAACAGGCCCAGTGGCACCTGATGCAGAGTCTCTGACCCTGGGCTGTAGCATGGCACACTTCATTTCCCTCCCTCGTGGCAGTAATTTCAAGTAGTACACTCTTGCCAGTTAAATTTTTTCAGTAGTTCATGTTTTGCATCCATGCACACTTTAGAATTGTAATTCTACGTGTAGCTTCTAGACCGACAGCAAGGATTGCCTGGATAGGCAAAACTCTCCCTGCTCTTTCTCTTGTGACTGCTTTAACCAGCACATACGATTATTTAAAACAAAAACCTGTGTGAGAAAAGGTGAAAGTGAATCATGAAGACAACAGTGAAAAGGATATTTGACTCGCAAATCAGTAGACAGCCTTTATGAAACAAAGCACTTGCTACATTGAGCCTTCAGCTATTAGTCCTGTTGTTTCCACCTATCATTGCCCTGACGTTATTTGCACATAACCTCTCTTTCTAGTGATAACCTGCTAAGCCAAAAAACAAAGTTTGCCCTTGAAAATAGGGAGTCATGATCATGAGCCCTTGCTTTGGATAAGTTACAAACACATAGCTGTTTGCATAGAGCATTTCTCTAACACACTGCTCCTACATTTTATTGATTCACATGAGCAATAATAGAAACTTCAAGCAGAATGTCATTTTTGCTGCAGTGAAACTGAACAGCTTGATGCACTACAATCTGTTTAAGGGAAAATAAGTATCAAGTTTAATGCTATAATAATACTTCAAACTGTACAGTGATACTGACAGCAGATTCATTCTTCGAGTAGATTGTTCTCTTTTGGAGGTGCTGTATGACAGCAAGAATGGACAGAATTTTTTGGTATCTTAAGCAGAAAAGACAGGAAATGTGGTACATTAGAAGAAAGGAAACCAAAGCATGCTTGACAACACAGTCAGCAGAAGAATCAAGGGTAAAATGAGCACATTGGCTTTGTCTGCTGAAGGCAAGATAGCAAGCAAGGACAGTAGCTGGTGGACTATGAAATCAAGCTGCCAGGAGCTGTTGATACAACCGTACTATGGCTCCTACTCTGAAACTGTTGCTGCCTTCTAAGGCCATTCTCATTCTCCTCGTGTTTCTGACTAAATCCCTACTTTGTGTTCTCTGGAATGGGCACCCTTCTGTGGCAAGTCATCCTTCCATTTTGCTTGGGCACTATTGAGCCCTATGTTCATAACCACTAAAGTTTCTACAAATTATAAACTTAATGGCAGTAAGGATTGCTTTTGTTTTCTCACTGGTATCCTCTCTTTCACCATGACAGCCAAAAAAATATTTAAATAAAAGCCTGAAGGTCTTCATTTTGCTCCCTGAGTTTTTGCAATATAAATCTTTCCTGCTCCCATTTCATTCTCCTTCACGGGCAGACAATCTATGCAGTAAATGTCGTATCAACAAGGGTCTGCTTAGACAAAAATCAAATCGGGGAAGTTTAGAAAGTTATCTACAGTGGTTAGTTACTGGCTGAGTTAACTGCTGCCTACAGCTGTCAAGGGAAACTATTTCTGGTATGGGGAGGGAAGAGTGGATACCAACCTGCCTGTGTCAGGGAGCAGAACTTGCAATCCCCAGGTCTCCCAGATGCCCTTCAGGACAGGAGCAGTTATCCTGCCCACCTGCTGGGTTTCATGACCAGCCTGTTAGACTAGGTGTTTAGCCTCTACACAATCATACTTCAATATTAGAAGTGCTAAGAAGCATATAGGAATTTAGGATTGCTAAGAAAATTTCTTCCCCAAAATGTCATTTATTCTCCATGATTCTGCAAGATGCTTCCTTAAGAAAGTGAAATAGATTGAGGATGGCTTGAATAGTTTCCTTTCCTCTAAATTTTTTCCCCCGTTGCTTTTCCTTCATTATTTTATTAGAAAGCATTGTATGGGGATTGGGCCCTGGTGTATTACATCATGTTAAAAGGTGCAAAGGAAAATGTAAGTCAACCAGTGGGTTATTGTTAGTATCTATACTACACCTGGGCACTAAAACAGTTAGAGGACCGTCCTACTTCACTTGTTGAGAGTTAATGATGCATGAAAACAATGCTATCCTCCTACCATTTGTTATCATCAAGGCCTGGACATTCCATTTCATATGCATGAAAATGAATACATATTCATTTAATATTTCTATTCATGAAAAAAATTATTAACCTATAGTGGAAGTTGCTGCTGCTTGAAATGAAGAATTAATGAAAAAAACTTTCAAATGTTCTAGTCTGAATCTACCCAGAAATAAAAGCATCACAGAAGAAGACTATTCACAAATGAAATTGTAGTAAGGGAGAAAAATACCTTGCAATACCAAGGGCTTTTATTAGGGCTTCTCCATGTCCATGCTGAAATAACAAGGTGAGGGTTTTGCAATTATTTATTATCCATTAAGAGAAAATCTAACCAATAAATGTTATTAAAATTTTAGAAATGGTTCTTTAAAAGCCATTGGTTCAGCAGAAATCTGAAGGTGGAAGTGCTGATGACCTAAGAGGTGCCTGGGACTTGAACTTAATTATTGCATGGTTACAGGGATGAAGTAACCTGCACTGTGAAAGCCGGTGGTCACTCGGCTGCCATGACTCTGAGTCTGTGAAGCTTTCAATCCTGGAAGAAGCAAGTTAAATTGAAGAATCACAACCTTGTTCTCCTGAAGATGACGGCTTGTTCAGGTATCTGTTTTGGCAGTATCTCACAGAAGACTGCCTTGGAGAGCAAAGGGGCCCAGGATAGTTGGTTGACCTTCAAGACATCCTCGTCAGAGCACAAGAACAGTCCATTCTGACATGTGGGTAGTTGAGCAAGTGCGGCAGGTGGGTAGCGTGCATGAATGAGGCTCTCCTGCCTGAGTCCAGACAGTAACCGAGCACACAGATGGTGGGGAGTACTTGCCACCCAGAAGCAACATAGAGAACCTTGAAGTTTAACATAGCATCTAGGGCTAAACAAGCCCATGAGCCCCCACAGGACAGAAAGCAGCTTTGCAACAAAGGACTGAAGGGCACTGAGGTGAAGGAGCAGAATGTATGTCGGCCATGGGCTCATATAGCAAAGAATGCCAACAGTACACAGTGTGGGCTATATTAGCAAGAGTGGGCTCAGCAGGTTGATGGAAGCAATTGCTCCCCTCTATTTGGCATGTGTGAAACTGCACCTGGGTGCGAGACCGCATCTGGAGCATCATGCTCAATTTTAGGCTCCCTAGCGCAAGAAAGATACAGACTTAATGGAGGAAGTCCTGCTCTTGACTTACAGCCAAGGCTGCCATCAGTGTTGACAACCCAAACTGGTCCAACTCGGTTAGTCAGACTCAGGTAACTCAGTTCAACACACAATTAAGCAAGTGAAACATAGCAGTCCATGATATGCAGACCAGGTAGGATGATCTAATATGCTGTGAATATGAAATAAAAAGAAGATACAATGAAGAACAGCGTACAATCTTTCTTAGCCAGAATGAGAGAACTGGAATAGAAAATCATTTATCATGAACACGTCCCTTTAGTGCACCAATGCAACAAGTTAACGCCGGAAGGAAATACTTTAAAATAAAAGAGACATACTGATCATCTTCCAGGTTATTACAGGGAAACCCCTGCCTTCCTTAAACGCTTGTTCATATTGGTGTGTCAGCAAGGAATAGGGAGTGTCAGTGAGCTGGAGAAGGGCACGGTAGTGCCAGAAGCTCCAACTTCAGTGGGACACAGTTCCCTAACAGTCACATTAAAAGTGACGAAAAAATAGCTTGTGCTTACGGACATCACCTAGTTCATTTAGATGCATTAAAGCTTTAAATTAAAGCTTACAGATCTGTATCCTAGGATCTGATGAAAACATTGAGGATGTTATACTAAAATATACTTTATTAAACACAAAATATTTTTCCTCTGTTATCAATAAACATATTAACAGGATTTATACAGACACATGTACATTTTTATAAAGCAACGCACATATGTTCATATTTGTAAGCTCTTCTGTTTGTATCATGCTGTAACATGTCCAAGTTTTTTACAATGTAAAATTAGTCAAACCTCCCAACATTTTAATATAAAAAACTTGACAGTTGTATTAACTGTTTTTCCACGTCCACAAATCTTCAACATCTTTTTTCTAACTGAAAAGTTGTGAATGTATGTGCGTGCTGGGTATGTCACTGTTCTGAAAGGAGTCACCAACATCTTCCCACTTCTATCTTCTGTCAAAAGTCTTCCAACACTCATCTAAAGGCTTGAAGCCAGTAAGGATGCAGCACAGGCACATGACAAACCCTTTTCTAGCTCTGCCACTACCTCTACCACTCTTTTCATTCGCATTCCTCAACTATAGGCCTGTCAGCATAGAGACCTGCCTAACTTGCTCTAGCTGGACACCACAGAAATAGATTCAGGTGACTTGTTTCTCACATGCTGCATGCTTTGCCTCAGGCTCTCCTGATCTCATCATGACGGCCGTAAAGAAAACACTGTTGTCTGCTACACATTGCATCTTCCCATGATATTACAGCTATAGTTTCTTAACACCAGCACAACACTAAACCTGAATTGAAGGTTCCAGGTCCTGGAAGCTTAGAGGACCAATGATGCACGTCACCACTCCAGCCTGAATTCATTCAGTATTCTTTCCATAAAATTTGGGTGGGTCAGTGTTGAGTTGGCTGTTCTGTTGCATTCTGCCCGCGCTGTAATTCTGCTACC
>JAVSBS010018669.1:162450-184034 GCA_033124195.1 Coracias cyanogaster | reverse complement strand
TTTTCTTTTGTTTTCTTTTCTTTTCTTTTCTTTTCTTTTCTTTTCTTTTCTTTTCTTTTCTTTTCTTTTCTCTTTTCTTTCCTTTCCTTTCCTTTCCTTTCCTTTCCTTTCCTTTCCTTTCCTTTCCTTTCCTTTCCTTTCTCTTTTCTTCTCTTTTCTTCTCTTTTCTTCTCTTTTCTTCTCTTTTCTTTTCTCTTTTTCTTTTCTTTTCTTTTATTTTCTTTTCTTTTCTTTTATTTTATTTTATTTTCCTTTCTTTTCTTTTCCTTTCTTTTGCTTTCTTTTCATTACAATTAAGCTGAAATCTTTCTTTTTCCTGACTGTCAGAAGAGTTTTAATTCTGTTCTGGGTTATTTCAGCAAGTACCTCAGTATGTGTGTGTGTGACCATAGCAGGAAATGCTTTTTACGGAGAACTCCATATTCAACATTTGAGGAGAAAAATCTGTTTAATACAGGGACTCTTCATTTTCCTTCTCAATCTGTAACTGATTAGGAGGCATTCAGAGCTAATGTAGGATGAAAAGATGGGCAGATTCTCAGCTGATGAGGCAGAAGGAGGGGTTGGTTGGGGTAGGGATCTGAACTGGATTAGTACAAACACAAGTTTTAGTTGGGATGGAGCTACAGTGTCAGCCCAGAGGCAGGTAGGCTACCCTTCATCAGCAGAAATCCTCTCACCTCAGTGTCTCTGCTTCTCAAAAAGCAGAGAGATTCCCCCTGAAAGTTGTGCTTTGCAAATTGCAGCTTTCCATCTGGCCCAGAGATTTTTGTTTCTATCTTTCTGTGTTGCTGCACACAATAACTTTTGGCTTGTGTAGCTGCTAGATGCATATATTTTTAAAATGACAAGCGATTTTATAATACTAATAAATCACATAGTCCTTTAAGGCTAAAACTGAACTCTACCTTCTCCCCAACCAGATTTCCTTTTGCTTTTCTGCTCAGCACCGACTTACCTGGCTCTTGCTAGTTTTTAGGTCTTACTGCAATCCTTAAAAAAAAAAAGAAAAAAAATGTTATTTTCACTGTGCAAGACCTGAAGTACTTTGTCCTGAAGAAACCTGAAATATTTTAGTCTACATAAATAACCAGTATCCATATTTCATAATTAACAACATTTATTGGGAAGCACTGCAGTATGGAAGGGTAGGACAAGAGTATGAGAAATGATGTTGTTAAGATGTGAGGATACACCTTCTGCAAAATCAGAATATCGTTTTTTAAGGAAGGTCCCTTTTCTTGGGTTTCTTACTATAACTGTTCCCCTTCCATGAGTTTAACTTTCAGAAGAGCTTCATTGTTTATCTTCCTAACAGCCTGCATTTCCCCCTGAATATGAAGAATGCAGCTGCAGGATGCTGCATCACAAGTTTTGGGAGTTTGTCAGATGGTGGGGGGTCTTTAAAGAGTTTTCTAGCGGAAAGAGAAATGCCTCCCTTCTTTTGATCTAATTTGCTCAAACATTTAGTAGTTACTCCCATGTCTGCTGTCCTCCTTGGAAATAGCCCTAGAAATTACAAGCACTGATAGAAATAATCATATCATTGAGCAATGGCATGTAAAATACTACAATGCTCAGGTTTTACTTCTGAAATGTTATTCGCCATTTTTTCCTCACTAAACAAGAAGGCTTTGGCATAAATAAATATATAAAAAGGTAGCACTGATATATGATCTATCCACTTATACTGTAGACTTATATACACTATTAACAGAATTACAGAGCTTGTAGTAAACGGTATTAAATCTCAGATGCTTGGCTAAAAGCAGATCCATATCCAAGGTTATAGAAAAAGAGGGGTCATTTTCATGAAGATACTGACCTTCTCCATACTGATATCTGCCACACGTTTGTTTCCTAATGCTTCAAATAGAGGTCAGTTTATTCCCACATCTTTCCTAACAAGACTAAAAATTACATTAAAAAAAAAAAAAGAAAGAAAAAATGTACAGACCCCTGACATGAATCAGAAGGCAGGATAGACTACATTAGTTAACTTAGTTTTGATGCTGAGGGGTGGAAGTCAAGATAGCACTTGTTTTTCCTACCCACCGGAAAAAATAACAGGAGCTGCAGGAGCATTTTCATTAAGGGAAGAAATATGGAAGAATGAATTCTGAATCACTCTCCCCTACTGGAAATACCCAGAGTTTTGTTGTCTGCTGTTGGAGAGTTTGTAGTGCACATAGATAAGTAGTGGAGATAGAAAAGGTTTATGTAAAAGGAAAGTGGAAGCAGTGCACATAAACAACTGTTTCATTCGGCTTCTGATTTTCCCTTTCCGTGATTAACCACACACAGCAGAAAGATGGAATGAAATTGGTCTTATCTTAAAGACAGCAACTCAGAGTACCTTACTCTGCTTTTTACATTTTATACCAGATATCAGGATGCTACTGAGAAAGTAGTGGAATTAAAAGTATTTCCCTCAATTTGAGCAAACAGTCCTGAAATCTGCCAGTGCAGATCTGCAATCTTCCACTGGTTTGAAAGTTTGAAAGCAGGCTAAGCAATTTAGGGGTAGTTTTTGTTTGTTTGTTCCTGACCACTGATAGCATGAGCTAGCAGCTGGTAGGAGAATAAAGGAAAATGTGTGTGTATTGACAGCAGACAATTTATAACATGAAGTGATTATTCTCTCAGAGTCTTAAACATCAGAACTTGTCTCTTAAAAAATAATAATTTGCTTGGGCAATTTTACAACTGAGCATTTATTTTTTTCCCCATTTTTCCCCCTTCAAAGATGTGTTGGAATTTGTAACCAAAAAGATACATAACTTATCAATCTTGTACTTTTTTTTAAGAAGCGTTTTTCAGTCTTGTGCCTTTTAAAGCCTAGTTGCAATCCTAGCTTGGTAAACCTACATCTCCACCTAGTGGTTTCATAGAAAGGTGAAGCAATCATTTTTCAAACAGCGTGGGCATCCAGATAGTTTGCAGTGCAACACCAGTGTGAAGAAAATATACACTTTTTGAAGGAAATATTGTAAAAATTGTGATTAAATAGATACATACGTGCTAACTGAAAGTTTACATTTCATTGCCATATGTAATTATATACTGGTCTTCTATTTCTTAGGATTCCTTAATAATTTCATCTTCCAACACAAAGGCTCAATTGTAGTGCATCATCAGTTCATCCTGTATTTTCTGTAACCCCATCCTACTGAAAGATTTTTAAAAGCTTTTCTCTCCCTTCCCCAAAAGCTCAATATTGTCTTTTCTTGACTCTCCAAGAGATTATTTCTCCGATTGTTCTAAAAAAATATGAAGGATAACTCTGAAAGATTATTCTTCAGAATAGAGGGAACTAGATTGCTGAAAAAAGCTCCAGTGTCAACACTGTTGCATACTGTCCCATACAGTCACTGTAAACCATCCCTGCAAGAGCTACCTGAAGCGTATAAAAAAACCTTCAGGTACACAAGGAAACTATTTTTCACTACCAGCAAATCCGTTCTGTTTAAAAAATAAATTATAGGCAGAAGAGAAATTAGTCTTCTGATCCTGTGCAAAGTATCTTATTTTTCTCAGCCACAGTTCTCACTCCTCTTTCATGTCTCTGCAGTGCAAGTCGCTTCACACAGCAGTGAAAATCTAAGTGGTTTTGGGAGGTTAGAATCTCATTCTTTTAACAAAACAGGCAGTTCCATAGGGCTATTCACAGTGCACAAAATTAAGCATGTGCCTAAACCTGTGCAGGACTGGATCCTTCACATGGACAGTAGATGTACTGTTAATTAAATGATACTTGTAATAAAATATATTAAAGTGATTGAAGCTGCTGGAGCTGCAGTGGGCCTAGAAAGTACAATAATCCTTCACTGTAATGTAGAATCCTCATGTCAGAAACATGTACAGTACTTAGAAAGAGTATAATTAATGCACATTAACATATATATTCAGAGAGAGAATATATGAAGAGGGTGCTCTGGGACATGGTTAAAATTTTTGTGACTTCAAATTAGGGAAATTTGGAAAATCTCCAGTTCAGCAATTTCAAATGATTAAATGGTGTCATAACGTTGCCCTAAAACCCAGCAAATATGAAGAAATGTGGAAATGTGGTTTTATTTCATTAATGAGACATTCCAGCCTTAAATATTGTTTTCCACAAATACAATATATATTGATTTTCTTAACTAATTAAGAATGGATGGTCACCCACAAATAATTAAACTAAATATTTAGCCTTGTATAGTGAATTGAAAAATTAGATGCTTATTTGAGAGATGGGTAGCGTGTGAAGGTCATTAGACATCCAAGGTCAGTATTGGATTAAAAATCAGATCTACCACTGAAGAGCAAGGAGGAATTATTTTGGAGAAAGAGGGACTTTTTGGATGGCTCAGGCTGAGAACCATTGAACTCTGAGAGGGTCACTATTTGAAATATCAAGGTGGAGGTAAAAATTGGAGGTGAAAACAAAAGCTCATTTTTCCTGTAGAGAGCGTTCACCCTTCTCTTGAATAGTGAGACCTGTAGGGCACTGTCAGTCAGCATTGTGAACTCATCAGCAGGAGAGCCCAGCTGGGCTTGCCCTGAGCTCTGGTGGGTTGCTGGGCTCCTTCTGATGGAGGGGTGTCCTTTTATACATGCTATGTCTGACACATACATGTCACAGATGGATACCGAATACTCTTGACAGCACCCGGTTAGAAGCAGTTTGGGTAGACAACACAAATGCTACAAAAATATGGGTTAGCTTTTAGGCAGAAGAATGGAGCTGGTTGAAAAACAAGAACGAGAGATGGCAAAAATGCCACACCTCATTTTGTTTTTACTTTAGCTGACCTCTGACTTTTTACATTTCAGAATTAGATAAAAATGCAGGCTCTGAAACTTATCAGAAAAGAAAAAAATTGACAATGTTGTTTGGGTTTGGTTTTTTTTTTTTTTTTTTTTTTTTTCTGGAAATTCTGCTTCTTTAGGAAGAAGATAAGATCAGAGCCCATCTGGGTTGCCCAGTTTTGCTTGCTAGTTTGTTAGTCATGCTCTGTTCAACTCTTTGAATCCATGCCAGCTATGTGGGTCCTTTAAGTAGTCCGAGTAGTCAATAGGTAACAGAAATCTACAAAATCACTTTATCAGGAAAAAATGAAACAATTTGTGGAATTGGATAAAAGTTCTTACAACTGTTTAAGAAAATTACAGGCCCCACAAATATTCCAAAGAAATGAATACTCAAAATGGTACATTTGCCTAAGTCCAACAAGTTGCAAATATTTCAACCACTGCAGCTTTCTCATCAGTTAGATGAGACTTCTTATCAACTGCATTTTCAAGAGAATTATGTGAAACATAAACAATTGATAGAATAGCCACAAAATGGCAGTCTTCATATTGCATCGTCTTTGACTTAAAAGGAAGAGTAATTTTGAGCTTGCTTTAACAATCTCTTTGTTTTCCAGGCCAAGCAGCTCATGCTTGCCAAAGTGTGCACTATGTCCTTGTGTAACTGTTAAGATGTTCAAGGAGGTATTGAGTGCCACAAAGTATCACTCTGGATGAGTCATTATTTCTAAAACTTGGGGACTCCAGACCTCAAAACCCAAGTAGAGAGACTATCGCACGAAGTGGGTTCTTCAGTTACGTATATTTTATCAGACATTTATTAGTATAAACTGACATAGAAACTCTACTACTATAACTAATATAAACAGTAGTATAAATTTATAAACTTTAGTATTAAACATATTCTACATTTCACTTCTTTCCATAATCCAACTGATTGAACTTTTTATCAAGTTATTTCTTCTTTTTTTTAGGGAAGGCAGGTAGGGCAGACACAGTGCATTTTCAAATATAAACCAAGATTTCTCATATCTATGTCAATTTTAATGGAGTTTTATCTTACTGTTCTTAGAAGTCTACATGTACTGCAAAGCATTTCCTTCAAAAAACAAAAATAGAGACCTCCTTCAGTCACAAGGTGAGTGACCTGCAGAGTATCCAATCACATGAGCAGCATGGCACTACAGAATGACTCGTCCAAGCCACTGGTGGGTAAAGGCAGGTTTTCTTCAGCTTGTTACTCCTACTTCTGTTTTTTCAATCACTTCCAACCCTTCTAACAAAAATCAAGATACACGTAAGTTTAATTCTTTTTTTTTTAAAAAAAAAAAGCAAAAAACTCCATCTAAACCCAACAAAACAACAAACCCCATACATATGCCCTATGTTTAATCTGTTTGTGAATATTTCATTGGTCAGTATTCTGTGTACATCTAATATTACTGCATTAACACTGCTGCACATAGTGAGCAGTGTAAACTGGCAAAAAGTAAAAGTACATGGCAGAGAAAGGGGTGTTTGAAATCGTCGTTGAATTGAAGTCCAAGATAGCATTTATCTGGTGATTTCAGTAGTACAGGGACTTCATCATAACTGATGACAAAACCTTCTGATTGATTTCATTGGTACACACATTTTTGGAGCCATGTAAAATGTTTTGCTTATTTGTAGTAAACTTTTGTATATGTACGCATATATGCATTTTTATATAGTCAAGTAATTTAGAGGAGACAATATAAAAAAAATCACCTAGAGATCGTTAAATGATATTAAGAAATAGGAGTCATTGATGTGTCTTCCTTGTATAGAAGTTGCAGTGGAGAAAGACGAGAAGGTTCCAGGAATATGTAAGGTATTCTCCATAGGCGATATAGAGTAAAGGTACAAAGATAAGAAAAAAAAGAAAAAGAAAAGAAAAAAGAAAATTATAGAATGATAAAAGTTAGAAAAACATAACCATCCAGCAGATGTAACATTTATATGAGCTAAGCTCATATGCAAAATAGCTTTCAAAGTTAAACTAGGCAAGGTGATATTAACACCTACCGTACTGTCTCTGCCCTGCATATACACAGGAAAACATAATGCATATATTCAATCTGATGAAAAGGTTTAAACTTAAACTTGCTAATAGTAACTGTAGGTTTATTACATATAAATGTGATTCGGAGCTGAGGTTCTGCAACATAGCCCAGCCCACATTTATGCAGGGGTTACCAGAATTTCCTTTAGATATAAAGATATTGCTCAAGTTTGACTCCGCCATTTAGTAAGCAGCTGATGAAGCCTTCACTTACAAACGTGGAGATTCTCTTCCCTTTTGGCATTAGCAATTTTCTGTGCCATGAATACATAAACTTGCAATGGTTTTGTGTTATGAAATAGTTTCTGTGTTCTTGTATGCTTGTTTTAGTGTCTGCTGTAGTCCAGCATTTGTAATGCTCTAGGCAGCATCTACTGCTGTTGATTTCGTCTGACTTTTTATGGGATCTTTAAACTTTCTCCGTGTGTAAAGTTCACAGGCTAAGTGGTCTTCCTCAGCTACTCCAAAGACTCACAAAACCATGTAGACAATAATGGTGATTTCCTCCAGATCTGACAGTTAGGGGTCCTCAGATGGATCACTCCCGAAACCTTAGGAAAGCCAGAGCTGAGCTGCAAAGACGTGTCTTCAATAATACACTAGTAGGGCTTTTGAAAGCCTTGAGCTCCATGGATTTTCTGCCAAGGATTTCCTGACTTTTACACAGTATGAAGTGTATGGTTTCCAGCAGTCACAACCTCCACAGATTATGTCATCCAGGCTGGTGGGAGGCTTCTCACATGGCTCTGCAATTCATGTGACTCGTGAGAGGCCTATCCCCAGAAATGGTACAGAAAGGCTGAACCCCCAGCCACTATGCTGATGGAGAAGGCTCTCTTCCGTTCACTAGCCAGCCTTGCTGAGATCCAATAATATATTTGATTAAGCAAAAGTTGCTCATTTTTTTCATTTAGAAAAGGCAAAAGTATCTCTTTTTTCTCTTCAGTTTCAACATTTTGAAGTAAAATCACCACTTGGACAGTGCTATAGGTTTTGATAGCACATTGTTATTGTCTAAGAAAATAATAAGATTGTTGGAAACACCTGTTAATGTTCTCATACCAGTGACCCATATTTTTATGCAAATGCACAATGGCTCCATAGTTAAAAAATGTAACAATAGGCTGTAATTTATAGCAGCAACACCAGAAACACCCCAGTAATGCTCTTGGTTGTTAACTGATCATTTGCTACAACTACTTCACTTACAGTCATAGGCCAGTAACGCCATTAAAAGTTAGAGGTCTAGCAGAGATCTTACTCAAACAAAAGAGTCCAGATGGCTGACTGGTACATAACAGCTACCAATACTAGTTTTTATCTATGGAGGCCATCTTTGAAATACAGGTCAAATCATGAATGAAACATGCTGAGGGATCTTTAACTATGAAGCTGAGCTGTAGTACATAGTTACATGGAACATAAAACTAATTTCAAAAATAATGAAATCTTTTAGAATAGGCTGCTCTGCAGAAGAAGGTGAAGGGTTGAGGTAAATCAGGAGTTTATTGAGCTTCCAACTGCTCTTGGAAGGTTTAATCTTTAAATATACCTGAAGGTATGCGACTAACTAGCTCAGTAGGCTTAGGTTATACTAATTCCTTCTACACGTATAAACTGCAATAGACTAAACAAAGGCAAGCTTGGGAGCGTCTTTACTGCCTTGCTCTCGCTACTCCTTCAACAGCTCCTCTCTGGTGAACAAAACCAGAGCAGGTAAATCTAATTTGTGATCCTACTGCTCTGTCTAGCTATAATGAGTTACTAAATAACTTCCTTTCTAGGCATAAAGCTCTTGATAAAGATTTGCTCTGTACATAGACAATGAATTTGTTTATTTTTTATTTATTCAGAGTATACCAAATTTGGCTGTGACAGATTTGCTTCTTCTCTGCAACCTGGCAGAAGGTAATTTTTGTGTGTTGACTCTCACCATGCTTGAAATACCAGGGGAGCAATGCACAGCCTGATAAAGTTCTCTTCAAGGAAGTTGGGCATTTTCCATTTTGAAAATTCAACTCATCTCAACTCAGGATGTCTTTGCAGAAGATATGCTCCAGCCTTAATTAGGGTGCTCACTGTGGGGGTAAATGGGTGAAATTTAAGGGCCAGCAATATATAAGCCGTTCCTCTAAATAATCTCACAATCTCTTCAATTCTATGCATTTAAAATGAAGAATCTTGTAGTGTGCAGCCTGCAACATGTTAAGTATTCTTGGAACATGGGCAAAGCATATACACCCAATAGGTAAATCTACATCGCTTGCACAGTGAATTCTTTCCCACTCTGCATAAAGTACAGTATAACTAAGTGCAAGCAGAGAGCAAGCACATGGATGGTCCCCCCAGCCTTGCTTCAAAGCCATTGAGCAGTGGCTGTGAAGCCCCTTCAAGCTATGTGGCTGAAATCTCTGCTTTGTGGGTCTTAACATCTCACTCTCTGCAGTCCAAAAACATAGCCCTGTGATGTCAGGGTGGCTCTTCAATCCCTTTTCTCAATGAGTCTTTCAAGTGAGGAAAGACAAGACAGATCCTTAGAATCATGGTCTGAGGAAAAGCTTTGCCATCAGACCTATTAGCAATGATTCTTCTTTGCCCAGAAGTTTGAAAGCACAAACATAAAAGGGCTAAAAAATGTGAAAGAAAGTGTGAAGGAGCAATTGCATGTGGTAAAAGAAGATCCAATGATGAGTGGTTTGAGAGCAGTTAATATCTCATTTGGCTTCTTACACAAGGAAAGATCAGAAGCCTTTTTATTCTTTACCTTAACATCTCCATGTTGCCCAGTGGTATGATGAGCATTGTTTTGGTGGGAGACACTTGGGAGCTGCATTGTGTCTGCCACAGTATGTCAGGTCAAACACACGAGCTGAAGAAGTGCCTTGATTTTGCTCAATTAATACTGTTTGCTTTGTGGCCTTTCCATTAGCAAGTATAAATTTGTACAGTGGTCACCATTTAAAAATCAATATTTACCAAGGGTTATCACATCATCAAGCCTAGGACACTAAGTAGTTCCTTAAACTTTGAGCAGAAAATAATACTACGATCTGGTAAATATTTAACACACGTATCATTTTATGGTAACCACTACTTTTGATATAGATGTTCATTACCTCTTCCTAGCTAAACCCTACCTTAAATTACATTGCACTGAACTTGGGATTAACTTCAGCCAGATTTCAGTTAAAGGAACTGTGGAGAAGAATACAGAGAAAGTGACTTTATAATTAATATAATGAAAATAACTATAATGTATAAACACTTTCCTTTTCTTGCTGTCACCTCATCCCAAAGCACTTGGTTCAGCATGGTTTCTCTGTGGAAATACTTGATTTATGGCTAAAATATATCTAGGGAAAATAAATTCAAGGCTCTGTTTTCCTTTGGGTGTAATAGGAAATTTTCTGTTTGGCAAGGAGGGCTCTCTAGTAGCTAGCTACACTGTCCAGATACTTTTAATCTAACCACCCTTCCTTTGATGTGTAAGTAACAGATGTTTAAGAGATAAGAAATTAGATAGATTGTGATTACTGAGAAACAACTTAATTTCAATTCATTACTTGATGTTCTCATTCACTTGCTCTGAAAATGACAGTAGTTAGTAGGGTTGTTGGTTTTTTAAATTGACATTTTTAATGTTTTAACAATCAACTTAAACTTAACCTATGTACACCTCTAATTTTGAAACACATCATTTGCGAGCTAGTATGTCACTTTTTCAGTGTAAATTGGAATTATTTCCAAAACAGCTTCTCTTTAATTACGTGTGTGTACCACTTAGTCAGCTTGTTTTCTTGTAGGCTATGGAAAAAAGTAAGAAGAAAGCAGGAAACAACAGCTTTGCTTCTCCACACTTCCCAAACAAAATCCATTCCCTCCCAGTTTTCTAAAAAAGAGATATTTCCAACAAGCTAGAGGAAGGTCTTGGCAGGGGAGAGATTAAGTTTGGGTATTTCTAGTGTGAAGGAACAGGGATGATTAAGAAACTATCTTGAATAGCTCATTAGCTTTCAAATATTGCATGTGTTTGGTTGATAAAGGTAATAATGTTCACAGAAGTACTGTAAGGCATTTGACTTCATACCTCACGAAATTTTGATTAAGAAAGTAAAACGATAATAAACTCAACATGGCATACATTGAATAGGTTAAAAAGTATAATTTTTTCTTGTAATTGCAAACAGGGAATTCTCACAGAAACTATGTTTTCCTAGTCAGGTCCTCAGGGATCAGTTTTTAATGCCATGCTGTGAAATATTTGTATCTATGCAGAGGAATACATTTAGAATAGGTGTTTGGAAGAACTTTCTGAAATATAGTACAGTTAGCCATACAAAGAGGATACTTAGCAAAGTGAAGGCTTTTAAGAAGTAATATGTTAGAGCTATGTAAGTTCACATGCATCTAATTGCTAGTAGGGATATGGTCTAGATGACTCTTTGAGACCCCTCCAGAACTACATCTGCATGACAAAGTGGTCACTGATGATGACAAAGTGGTCACTGACAGAATTTTAGGGTGGTCAGGAAACTGGAGCAGTGATAAATAAAAAAGAAGGTAGAATGCTGTCACAGTGCCAGATGGATCAATCTCCTGATAACTCAGCTATGCGACACAGTGTTGTCACATAACCATAGCAGGAGGGTAGTTGGGAGAGAAAGGGAGAAGAAGGAGAATAAAACTTGCCAGTCCATAGCCATGTATTAACATCATACATCACAGAACCTCTGTTGCCAGTTCTGATCTTCCCAGTCCAGAGAAAAGCTATCAGAATGGTGGCAGTGCTTTATAATTTATCCTTGCAACAATCAACCCCAACAATTTATGCCTGTATAGTCCATAAGTCAGGCAGCATGTGCAGGTAGAAATATTATTTTTTCTGTCTAACTGATATAATTGGAAAAAAACAGATGGATCCCTAAGTACACAAGCCGTAAATCTCCTCTTTTTTTCCCCTACTGTATCAATAACACCTTATAAAAAATACTTCTGATCCTTATGAAGTCTGCTTTGTTTATACTCTCTGGCCATCATAACTATAACAACCCTGCCATAGTCAGAAATTGAAGTAACAGGTGACTCGATAAAGTCTAGAAGAAGCAACATGGAGGAGAAAGACATAGTCCCTTCATTCTGGTACACAGGCTGTTACACACTCCAATGGCCAGGACAAATTGAGAGTGGAAACTAGGTTTGTTTTCTATCAGTGACAATAGTTAAGTCCCAAACAATGTATTAATACATTTGATAGATTCTTCACCAGAAAAATATATTAAAATAAGTCTAGATATTGTTAGCAAATTGTAGCTCCAAGAGGAGCTGAGGTTTGGAATGAAACCAAGGTATTTAACAGTATTTCGTTTTTTGTTAAATGGGAAGTAAAAAAAAATGGATGAACTCAGTTTCCTCTTTGATTTCATAATCTATGAATCTACAGCTCTGTAATTTAATTCCAAGAGCTGAATTTAAAAATAGTGAGTAGAACAGCTCTAATCCCACTCTCATTTCTAGATTATTGTTCTAAAAAGGAGGCTGCTATGTCTCTCGATTGTAGTTTTGTGTTCATCTTGTAAAAAGAAATAGTCTAAGGCTCCACAAGATAAGAGTCAGGCCAGGCCAACATAGACAGGCTTTTAAGCAATCCCTTCAAACACTTCAAATCTGTGTCCAAACCTCACAGTTTATCATGTTAAACCTATCCAGATGGTAGGTGATATTCTGGTATTAACAATCCACATCCATTTCCACTTCCATCTCTGTAGCAAATTGCCAGCAAGCCTCCCTGGTGGTCTTATAAAAGTAAAGGAACCCAAGTATACATGAATGTACACCACATCTATTACAATATCTTGTTCTGAACTGAAATAAAAGCTCTTAGTAGTTTAGAATCTGGAATATGTAGTAGAACATGGCTTTAAATGGTATGAAATTGTGCTATTTGAAAGTACTTTCCCTAACAGCCTAGGACCATCCCAGGCTTATGACAAAAAAGATTTGGACAAAGAGAAGGAGAGTTCGACCTGCAAGTGGCTTATCTACCTGCCTGTGAGAGCTGGAGTGGTGGGACTTCACACGAACAAAGGTAGCAGTCTTCTCTCCACACAGCATTATAGGTACCAATAAAGCTCCAGCCTAGAGTGCTGTCAGCTGCATGCCCAGAACAAATGCATCAGATTTATGGGCCAGGAAACCTGGAGATTTTTAGTTTGCACACCAGGCAGTAGAAATAAACACGGAGTTACAGAGAGACGAAAGTGGAACGGAAATGTCTCCACAGTTAGCTGTCCTCTGGTTATAGCAAAACACGTAGCCAGAGAAATTCCAACCTTGCAGGAACCATAAAAACATTTCTTTTTATTTTTCTTTTTTTTTTCCCTTGGGTAATCTGTGTGTCTCTGCCTTTAAAGATTACTTGCAGATCATTAGGGCTGCCTTTCAATTTCTGTAGAGGTTACCTGTCCTTCAACAGGTCCCAGCAGAAAGTGTCTCAGGTGTCTGCTTCCCTGTTGTGTTGTTCTTCTTCAAACACCTTCCCCTTCCCTGTCCTTCCCCTGTGAACCCCTGCCTGCCTGTGGGGTTAAGGCCTGGGACCACAGCCTGTCCAGGAGAGAAACACCAAGATGTGAGGCAACAGTTGTTCAGAATGTACTGCACAGCTCTGCAGCTTAGATGATGTGGAAATAATAGGGTCGTAGAGCAGAAGCTGGCAGAGCTGTGTGAAACTGAGCAGATTTCAGGAACACAGAAGTATCCAGTCTTTTCTGAGTTGCTCCAGTCGTTGACAGCAAGGCAAAAACTGAAATTCAACCTCCTTCTTTAACCTCTGGACAGGTACCAAAGTCTTGTCAGGCTCTTTCCTTCTGAAAAACTCTTTTTTATTTAGCCTTCTTTGTTATAGTGAGTAAAACACCTGGCACTTTAAAGTCCTCCAGATGTCCTATTGAACTACATGTCATCTAGAACCCCCAAAACCGCTGGATTGTTTCAAACCACCTCTTCGTCAGATCTGTCTCCTCTTCTACAGCACAAGCAGGCCACTCTTGCTGACATCAATCTGAGCATCCAGCAGGAGGACATATCCAAGATGGTCTGACAGGTAGCTTGAGGCACCTCACTTAGCCTTCTAACATGAGGAGGATAGGATAATTAAGTATCTGAGTTAGGAGCATTCACATTCTTTTTATTTAGCCAGAGAGGGAAGTAGATCCCTGCAGAGAGCAATTAAGGGCCCCTAAGCTCCATTCCTTGCAGAACTTATTTCTCTTCACTGAAGTATGGAAACTGAGGGAAGTTTGCCATTCTAAATGTGTGTATCAAGTCCCTGCAACTAAGCAGGATGAATATCCCACCTGCCCTCTTCCACAGTTCATACATCCCATACAAGTTCAGGCACTCATAAACATTGGGGGATATAACAAGGGATTTTCTTGCATAGCGACTGCCTTCACTGGTACCTTTTTCTCTCTGAGCTGAAAGTGTGCCCCGGCATCCAGAGCTCATTAAAGGATGCAAGATGTTGTTACCCCATCCTCACAACCCAGAGATACGGATGTTTTTTAAATACTGTCTCTTTTTTTATACACATTCATCCTCTGGGGAGAATTTTCATTGCATCTGCTACCAGCAGTATCTTGGTGGTTCTGTTTCCCTTACAAGGTGCAGCCTGTGCAGAAAGGGGGTGAGTGGTCAGTAGTTTAAGTGGCATGGAAAGTTCTTCAGCTGCCTGAAGTTCTTCTGTTGCTGGAGGTTCAGCAGCCCTTGCAGGGTTAACCCAGAAGTGGGCTGCTGCTGTGTCTTGACACAGCTCGGAAGTTTGCCAAAGTGTATTAACTAAATTTCATGCTTTTCATCAGACTTATTAGATGTACTCATCCCTACCAGCTACCATACTGACATGGACTATTATTATTGTTATTATTGTTATTTTTACTTTACAACTAGTTTAACCACCGTTAAATACAACTGGAGAGTGTTTCTGTGTTAATACTTTAAGACCAGTCTAAACTATACAAAGCACTGAGAACTGTAGAAGATACTTTTATTTTAGGTGTCAAAGTACTTTTTCTATCTTGAAATTTTTAGTGCAGTGCTTCTTCACAGCTCTGTATTAATTTTTTCTAGACTAAAGGAATGCCTTGATCTGAGATTTGTCTGCATTTTGGAAAGGTGAGCTATATTTTGGGAGGGGTCAGGGAGAGAAGGGAATGATTACTACAAGACAGTGTTTGGTAAAATATTTATGAAGTGTTTAGATGAAAGCAAACTGTTGAAAATATGAAAATTTACCCAATTCTTGCCTTAGATTTATATGATTTTTTTTTCTGTTGTTATTTAAGCCCTATGCCATTAATTCAATGCAGCAATGTGAACCTGTTAGTATGTGCTGCTGTGGATTTTTTAGCCTGATGAGTGATCTTAGAGAGTGTGACTGTAAATAGGAGTGTGAGCTTGTTCAGCCCTTTGCAGTGCAATCTGTGATAGTATCCTCATGGTGGATGATATAAGTTGCTGAGAGATCACACAGCTGGTCAAAGCACTATGTTGAGATCAAGTAAATGCTATTCAAATCCTACTTCCCCTCACAGGGAAGTGTATTGGAACAAATATACTAAACTGTCCAGAATTTATAGACTTTACTAATTTGGAGTGTTCATTAAAAACTGCCTGCTTTAGTCCTACCTCTCTTTTGTTGGGTTGTTCAAAAATCAGCTTGCACTTTGCCTTCGGAAAGAGGCTCAATTTGTGTTTGCTTAGCCCTAAGACTTGTGCAGAGAAAGCAAAATTGTCATATATCTGTCATGACATTATCTAGATAATTCCCTTTGATAAACAGTATCATTTTTCTGGAGCAGTATTGAAGAGGACTTTACCCTGGAGTAAATTGAGAGTAGCCGATATGGTTGGATAAATACTTAAGTTCTGCCTGGTATCAGGTATATGCCTTTCATATGAGTCTATGTTCTTCAATTGTAAAATATGTCTCAGGTTACCCAAGAAATGATTCTCAAGGCCCGATATTTTAAAGTTGGCTCTTTTCCAAATACGGCCACTAATGCATTTAGAAAAAGAGGTATTTCTGTTAAGACACAGCATTGTACAGAGGGAGCTTGGAAACAAGCTCATTTCAATCACAACCACTACTTCTGACCTGCATGGTTGGATTGATGTTTGGACCCCAGCATTGCAAATGAAAGAGCAGTGGACTGCAAAGGCCAAACAGAGACCCCACACAGGAAAAACCTCATTGGTTGCAACCCACAGCTCCTTTCCTAATGATATATTCTGCCATTGTCATACAATAAATCCTACAAAAGGAATATTTTTGCTGAATGTTTACATCATAATAAATTTTTTTTCTGTAATAATGCCCAGCAGCAACAGCAGTAGAATACATCTAGAATATAGGGCATCTAGCCCCAGGGTTTTTCTGTACCAATATTTGTATTCTTATTGCTGCTGCTTGCTTGAGCACTGGTGGGAGATTAACTTCCAAAAATGCCAGTATGGACAAAGTGGTAGAAAGTTCTTGTTGTTAAACCTGTCTGCACACCTCAAGGTGCCCCAAGAAGGCAAAGGTGTGAGCCTTTCTATTTTCCTTTCTGCTCTTGAGCAACTGCTCCCTGCCAGAGCTTTTGTTCTTCCCTTCACACACACTCACAACTCCATACATCTGCAGAACTGGTGGTACATGAGGGTGGAAGAGCACACTGTTTATACACAGTGAGTTGCGGAGCTCATGACATACCAAGGTGAGGGAGCAACAACAGCCCACACATTTATCCATCACCTCTGACCTATGCACAAAGGCCACAGCTTTAGGAGCATGTGTCAAAGGAAAGTGAGCAACTGCGAAAGCAGTCTTCCCAGCTCCCAGAGTTTTTATTCTGAGTCTTGTAGCTTTCTTAGGCTGCAACCTAGAGGCAAACTACACAACCTAAAGATTTCACATCATTAAAATTACATTCATACACACACACACTCTCAGGTGTTATATTAGTGGAGCAAAGCTTGAGACTAGCAAAAAAACCCCAACCCTGCAGACAAAGGAAAACGGTATTTTTAAATTATTTAAATGTTGTGAGCCAGCCTCATAATTTCTCAGAATTTGGAGCTGGCAATAATTTATATTGCTGGGTACATGCCTTAACACAGGTGGGACTTGTCTGCTTGAGAATCTGAAGGCAAAACCTCTAATGGTTACAAAGCAGCTGACCAAGTTGTGCTTTTATTCCTGCCCTCATTTCCTTCCAGCACTCTGATTCTTTTTCTTCCTTATCCTTTTCTTTCCTCAATGCTCTCCCCAGTCCTCCACCCTCTACCTCACAAGGAAGAGGGAGGTTTGTGAATTTCTTACACATGGTGTTGGAGCACAGGCAAACTCTGAAGGGATCAGGCGAGCTCATTTTCATCTTTTATAAACAACATCTCCCTCTCTCTGTGCTGCAGCCTGTGGTGACACTGACCTCTGGTGATCACATAAGTAACACTCACACTGAAGTGACACAGCTGCAAATTTGAACTAGCATGGGGTTTTTTTTACCAAAATAATGTCTTCCTTTTAATGAGACTATATTTTCCAGTCTGTTTTGTACCATAAAGGACAGACATGGGTATGTGTCCCAAGGCATGCTCCTGCTCTGGTTTTACACGTGGGAATTATCACAGCCCTTCTGTTACTCTAATAAGTTTTGTACAACATTTCTCAAAATACATATTGTGCATGATAGACAAGTTTATCATCTGTCACGCTATTTCTTGAAAACTGACTTACATATTATGTTTCACGGGGACCTTAATTACTAAAACATATTTGGAGTAAGGCTGTGGCCCATGCAGAAGCGACACCATGCAGCTTCCCGCAACACTCTGCCATCCTCAGGCTTTCTCCTTGCACTCACCAAACGTGGCATTAACTCCACTGAAGTGAACGGAAATCAGATCTCCACTCAGGCTAGTTTTTGTCCATCTAGCCAAGGAAAGCAAATAAATCCAGAGCTAAGGCTGCAAGTTTTCAATTGCTCATTTTCAACGTGCTCTATTATGATACTGGAATGATCTCAGCGCACTGATGTTACAGAATCAAATGTGTGCTGCAGACCTTGGCAGAAGTGAGCACTGAGTTAATGAAAAGAGTTTTGCCTTGACATTCGCTCTATTTTGTAACCTTAATTCTACTTTAATTTATTCTTTGGAAATTTTAGAGCTCAATCCCATGCAGATGGAGTGAGAGAAAATGTTGTGCTGTGTATTAATCGTTAGCAAATCTAAAGGATGTGGTGATAGGGAAATGACACAGGTATTGGAAAGCACACTTGGAATGAACTTTAATTAAAAATGTAAGGACTGAGGATGATACCCTTATTACATAAGCAATGCTTTTTTAATATCATCCGGTACTGCTGTAGCCCAGTAGGTTTGAACAGTCCTTGATCTTCTTAGGATAGCTTAAAATGCAAGGAAAAGAGGGAAGGATTAATTAAAAGCAGGCTGTTTAAGTAAGTAAAAAATTGTTTTCCACAAAAAACACATGGCAAGGTGTCAGGTTAGATGAAAGATATAGACAGCTAGATAATAATCCCCTTGACTGTGTGTTTAACTTTTCTTCTATTGATAGGTTTGCCTGAGTAGTGTTAAAACATTTCATGAATCTGTTTAAAACACTACTTTACTGTAGTAGAACTAAAATGAATGCTTAGTAGTCTGCTGTAACAAACAGATTTCATTTACTCCTTTGAGCCAAGCAAAATTAGAAGGACCTAAGGGTCTATGATCATTTGCCCAAAATTAATGATCAGTTATTGAATAATTAACTGCCATTGATATCTCATTTCTAAACAAATCAATGGACCCATTTAAGTGTTTGTGTAATGATAGTAATATAATCCTTCCTCATATGAACTGCAAGTGAATAGACCAAAGAGAAAAAGCACATTCTCCACCCGAAGTAATTATAAGACCTACTTAAAAATCATTTGCCTCAGCAGAAATATAAAGTATTTTTCTGCATAATTTACCTCCAAAATGTGTGCATTTGGCTTCCACTTTAAAAAATGAAACCCATGTGAGTGGAGGTAGTGCTCCAATATCCTTGAAATGTGAAAGCAGGGGCATATGTGATATTTGTAAGAGCAGAGTGAGGTATCCACAGCCATGGTGTCCAAAGGACCTGTGGAGGAGGGCACCAAATGCTCCCCAGTCAGGCACTTGCAAAGGGCATCACACAACTCACAAACTGGCTTGCAAAAGCTGGGTCTAGGGAGAGAATGGAAAAGGCTGTGGTTCATTAATCTCTTCCTGCTGATTGTGCATTGCTTTCCTTCCCACCACCCAGCACTGATCTTCAAGGCAGCCAAAAATGGTCTGGTAATCTAGGATTTAAGTCAAGAGGACTATCTTTTTTATAATTCCATAATGTGTTTGTAGTGCGTGACCAAAATTACTGCTACCAGTGAGGACAGCTTTATTGATCTCTCCATTCCTGTATTTTTGAAAATACTCTGGAGTGTCAAATACAACACTTAATGTTGATTGTCTTAGTAAACAGCAGTGGCATATAAGCACTTCAGGTCAGGTAAGGAGAGGAGGGGAGTGCTATTTATTTCAAGGCACTAGTAGAGAAAACTATAAAACTATTCAGACCAGGAATTAATTTTAAAATGTAAAGTAGTTCACTCAGAACATTGTAGACTTACCCATTGCTAACCCTTCAGCTGGTAGGACCATGAATGCTTGAAGCAGAATTATTTATTAGTGTTAGGAAGAGATGGCATTTTGAGCTTTTAGTAAGAGATCTGTGAACATAACGAATGCCACAAGTGGAAACAGAAATGTTTGCCTTATTATTTCAATGAATGTTTAAACAACAGCAACAACAATAACTCAAAGCAGCAAAAATCCAAAATAGGGGGCTGAAAATCTTAGTGCTCAGCTATATTTTAAAATATAATTATTATATAGGTAAACTTATCCCAACATCTAGTTATTTTCACTGTCACTCATTCACTCGCACCCTTTGGCAACAAACACACCAGGTTTGCCTTCATGTTTCTATTAACTATTGCTTAAAGAGTTCCACTCCCACTCTTCTGGAACAGCCGTATCTGAACATTTCCCAAGAATGCTGAGATACTTTCTCTGCCTTAGCTGTCCAGTTTTAATAAGCCACCAGATTTCACCTCAGTTTGGTATTTGTGGGTTTTCTAAGAGAACAGGCAGAGTCGGTAAAGGATTAAAGAGGGCACAGATTTCCCTCCTGCCTCAGCATAGTGTCTGCATTCTCTCTCAGTTTTGAAGGTTTATGTACTGGAATACGGCTGTGCCTTCCTATTCTGATGAATTTACCAGCTGACATGTAACAAGAGTGTATTTTAGAAAGTTTGTGAGCCTCTTTTTCAGTGAAAAAATCTGTAGGTCTTTCCCAGCCTTCCCAAATGTGAGTATATCTGAGACATATGCCAGCATATTGGAATTTCTTTTCTGCTGCAGAAATTAGACCAAAAGCAATATGCAGTTATGTCTGATTCCTTTTCTGAGTGTGGAGTAAGCTGGGGAGTTGGGGGGGGGAGTGGTCTTTATTAAAAACTGGGGAAGGGAAGAGCTGCTGGGATTTGTTTTTTGCAGGTGACCTGCTTCTACAGAGCTCCACTTGTGTCATTCAGTATCAGGAAAATTCAGAATCAAAGAAGTTCATATCTGAGTAAAATATTCATAACAAAAATTTAGTATTTCATAGTAGAAGTAATTTCTAAGCATAGACAATACAGAACTAGGTGTATTTATATGTAGAAAGATAAACATAGGATAAACATACACTGACCCAGAGAAGGAGAGGACTTAGCAGCTTCGCTTTAGCCAATCACATTTACGGTGGATGCACAGGCATCATAGCATGCTGCAGCAAGCTCCCACCCCAACCTTTGCTCTCATGCATCGAGCTGCCGTGTACATCCCTACCGTACTTGAAATGTTAGCATTTGAAAAGATGTGTTTTCAGTTGACATATTCACGATGTACAGAGCATCGAAAGAAATTAAAGATGCAAAAGAAATGTTAAAACAACCCTTTTTTTCCCCTTTCAGCTGTTTGAACAGCAAGCTTCTTATTTCCTTCCTATGAATCTACACTGATAATAAAAGGGAATTTTTAAGGAGAAGTGGTGAAGTTTCCCAGCTCAAGATGTTTATAAAATACCTACTTATCTCAAAAGGATAATGATGAGAACAGCTACGAAGCGATTACTATTTGCTTGAATATGCTGCCAGTGATCTTGTTCCATGATTTTATTTATTGTTTTAGTTTCACAGTATTAGACAGAAGTAGAGTCATCTTTATCTGTAGTATGTGTGCATCAAGCTTTTTGTGGTTGGCAGTCACAGTCAACTCCAAGCTCTGCTTGGAACTATACCAGACAACACTTTCAATACCTATTGCAAGAAGAAATATTATTTAAAGCAGTGTTGGTTTTATAGCCATGTTTATCAATGACCTGATAAAAATATTTGTTTGTCAGCCTGGTGTCTTAAATTAATAAGGGTGGCATGTTCTTCTTTCACTTTAATAAATGATGCATGTGTGTGGCAAGCACCAGCCTGAATAAAGCATATGATGAACATTTCTTTTCAAAGCCATGATCTTCTTCTTTAATTTGAATATAAAGAAGTCTGATTTAAAATTAAAGGAATACTCTGCACTGAGATTCACC
>JAVSBS010018669.1:146748-160185 GCA_033124195.1 Coracias cyanogaster | reverse complement strand
TTTTTTACATTTTTCATGAAATTTACAAAAAACAAACACAAGTGTTTCACTCATATTGTTGAGAGTATTTAGTAGTACTCAAATATAAGTTGTTTTCTTATTGTAAGCTAAGCAATTTAATTAAAAACACATTTAAACTCATTACAAAGAATAAATTGAGTTCAGAAAAGAATATATTTAAATAATTTGTAGAGCACTGAGATTCTCATTTTAATTTAGAAAAATAATGTATTACTCTCTTATTTTAAAAAAAAATTGATGAGAGATATGTTACCAGCAAAAATATGTCCTTTACAGAAGCTCATAGTTTGGTTGATCTTAGTTTTCAGAATGACCATTATTGCAGCTGGAGTAATCTTTGATGTTAAGAAAAGTGGAAAAATCAAAGTGAAGTGGTAAATCTGTTCATTTTTCAAACATATTAATCTTGTCAAGATAATACAAAAAATCAATCTTTGCAATTTTTTTCAGAGTCTTTTATTCCCTTTTATCCAAAATATGAAAGCACTTAGGAGGATAAAGAAATGTGGATGACTTTGGAAAAATGATCTGAAAATATATTTTGTCTGTTGGTATTAAACAGTGACACAAGTAATGTGAACTGTGCGTGGTCAAAACATGAATTAGTTGTTCAACTATTGGTATTCATCATATTTGTTCTGCTTATAATATGAATATACAGCAAATTTCTGGTACAGCGTTTTTAACAATTCAACTGGATTTCAAACCCTGACAGTAACAAATACAAATTGCACCAGCCCAAAAAATTGTTGGGGCTAATTTTAATATTAATGAATTCTTTACAACCTCAGTTCAGCAGTTTCGATTAAGCTTTAATTAGTAGCCAGAGGGGAATCCAAAACAAAAATAAGGAGTTGAATTGCTAATTAAGTTAGTTTGATGAGGTAGAGTTTTAGTAAAAGACTGGTTGTTGTTGGCTGTGCAGGTTCTGACAGGCTAAAAATACTAAAGATTATCATTATTGTAACTAACATCCTACATTACTACCAGATTTCTGCAAGGAGCAGACAGTTCATTAGAGTACAACACTTTTGTGTGTCAGTACAAGAATTAAAGTCTTGTTAATAAGATAGCAGTGCATGGGAACCATAGACCAAGACAAGGAAACGTAGTTTTGAATTTGACTGGTGATAAATTATCTAGTTACTTGATACTCTGGTATGCATCTGAACCTAATGTGCATTTATTTCTTAGAAGCTGCTTGTCAGTCAATTCATTTCACAAACGGAATTTTGTTTATTAGGCTACTGGGCTTAGAGATTTTTCTTTTGACATGTCCGTCACAGTCACATCTTTCTTAATTTACATGCTTTAGATGATAAAATGGTCACCAAAAATATATTTAACAGTGCAGGTAGGTGTGGTGTTAGATGCTCTTCCCCTAAAACCTACATCTCAAAGAAGGTAATTTAAGAAAAATTTATGAACAGACTTAGCTGAAGATGCAGTATGTAGTAAAATTATAAAGCTATGTTTTTTTCATAACAATATCTTTGATAACAGGTTAAAATCTCAGCCATCTTAAATAATTATCAAATGAACTTTTTACATTGCCAGATTAACTATTGCATTCAATTAAATATTTTTGACATTATGAGTGTGCTACCATGGCTCCCAAAAGAGTACTAATTACAACCACTAAAGCTCTGTAGTGCTAGCAATTCAACCAAACCACACATAAGAAATATGTTAGATACGTCTGCAAGGATTGTATGGAATGTCATTTGATTTCATATACTTTGATGTTTTCTGTAATTCATATTTTGTCCTTTTGCTTAAGGTTTCAAAGCCTACAAGCCCAATAATGAGGGGATAAGGGAAGACAGAAAAATAAATGATATTGTTTCTGTGGCATTAAATATAAGCCTGCTATCAGAACTACATAGCACTAGCGAATTGTAATCAGGTACTTTGACTTAACACTGTTTTGTTTTATAATAAGAGTGGTTGCCATATGTTGGAAGTTCTATCTGTCTGTGTCTTAGGGGTTTCATACCTCTGTAACAAATCCAAAAACTCATTTTATAATACCTTAAATCTACCCATTGTAATGTAGCTCCACTAGTGTAAATCCACATCAAACTTTCCTCATGAATGTTGCTAGAAGATTACTTATATCATCACTGAAAGCAAGGGGAAGCATTGAATTAGGATGCAGAAGATAGAGGAAAAATAACTTTCACTAAATCTTCTTTTAATGCATAGTTTACAATTTTCTTTCACTCAGCATGAAACTGATTAAAAGCACATGGATGCCCCTCATAAAGAATGCTTTTGCTTTGCACAAATAGATGCATTGTTTAATGTATTTACATCCCTGAATACTTGGAATTTGAACTGTAATGCAGTGATGTAGCAGTTGTTGGAAAGGAGCATACTATATCCACAATACATCTATTTGAACAGACAGTACATTCCTCTGCTGTCTCTCTCTCTCCCAGCTGAATCCAGGGATTCCCACTGGAAGACCAGAGCCTATTATAGTAAACAGATTACATTGCTGGTATAAGCTGTCAAGGGCACCATTTCTACTGGGTATCAGCAAGCAAATAGGGTCATATGTCCATCCCTAAGAGCAGATGTATAGGTGCATGCAAACTCTCTGTTCACTACTTTATTTAATTGAAAAACAAAGCATTATTTAAATCTTTTAAAGGAGCCATGATGAATCTGCTTTTTGTTGTTTGGCTTACTTTCTTCAATGCACATTTATCATAGGTCAAAGCCATATTTTATATCCAAGTCCACAATTTTTCAAATGCCAGACTGACATTTTCCCATATGGTTCACTTACTGTGTCAAAATTAAAAGAAAGATATAATTAATAGACTAAATACAACACCTCAAATCAATTGATCTTCAGTGAACAGACCAAGCAAAGATTTCTAGATTAGTGAAATAAAATGGAAGATTATTAAAAATTTTTATAATTCCCCCAAAGCAGCTTGAAAGTATAATTGAGTGCTACATTTAAAAGTTTTATGTTTCCAATATTTGTCTTCTTATGCCAGTTTTAAGGCTTCTCTCTTTGCTAACCTTGGTACAATTACTCCTGACTTACAATTGTGGAAATGACAGAAAGATAAGACATTCTATATGATGGAAAAAGTCTGTGAAAGTTGAATCACTGAAGGGTATTCAATCACTGC
Organism: Coracias cyanogaster; assembly: GCA_033124195.1. NCBI lineage: Eukaryota > Metazoa > Chordata > Aves > Coraciiformes > Coraciidae > Coracias > Coracias cyanogaster. Next base: position 157,015 of record JAVSBS010018669.1, on the reverse strand, counting down.
CTGTTAATAAATATTTTTCCCTTTCAGATTTTATTTTTATTTATTTCAGAATCAAACACAGTGACTATTCTAGTACACAACATTTACAGTATGAGCCTCTTTTCATAAACTGAAAAAAATCAAAATCTTTACAGACACAGTATGTTAGCTACATGTTCAGTTTTATTAACAGAATTAATGTAAAACTAGTCATCATTTCAACCTTTAAATACTCAGGACAATAAAAATAGCAATACTTTTCACAGAATAGATTATTTGTTTTGATATGGAATGTTAAAATAAAATTCATGGAACAGGTTAAGTCAAAATGAAATGAGTTTGTGCTTTGGGGGCTTCATATAAGTATGTATATATGTGTGTGTGCATGTGTATATGGATGTCTGTGCATAGATATATAAAACTATCAATATATATGTATTTATAATGCCTCTGAAATAATCTCCTGTTTCCTCACTCTCCAAAACTGTAATTTGTTCAGCAGACTCCCAACCCTAGCTGGATATGAGTTTGTGTGCCTGTGTGTGTACGCATGTGTCCATTCTGTGTGAGGGCACAGAGATGGGGGAGGGGTCTGCCTTTATATTAATTTATTTAAAAACTTATTTTTTAATTGGTTTGTACAAACAAGATGGTTTTACATTGATGACTTTAGTTTAGGAATAATTGAATAGCAATTATCAGAAAGAAAGTTAAGGCTGAATACAAAAGAAAGGAATGACAGAACTTGTAATATTTTGTTTGGCTGTGGCATATTCTCCTATGGAAATAAGAGAAAACTTAAAACAAAGCTATGTGAGGCTTTTCAAGTACACATGAGAATCTTAAAGTAAACAATATTAAGATTTTTCTTTAATACACCAGGTGTTGATTCCTTGTTTTGTGTTAAATTGTCTACAAATATATCACCCACAGAACTGTATGAAATACATTGGATGTAATTTTTTTGATAGAGGAGTTACTTAAAGGCTTGAGAGGAAGAGGTCTTCAAAAAACACTTCTACGGTTCTCACAGAAAACAAGCACTGTTTAGGAGGGATAAAAGTATTGATGAGCAATTAAAACTGCTGTTGCAGAGTTAATAAGACAATCCTGGAAGGAGATGGTAGCTAACTTTTTTTTCCTTCTTTTGTGCATGAAAACAAATAAATCACTTGGTTTCTGCATAACAGGATATTTGTGTTTTGAGTAATCCAGTAATTTTAACCGCACTCACATATATCCTGAGATATCTTACTGTACACGCTACAGCACAACTGCTCAGCCCTATGTTCAGTGGAGACTGAAAAATTAGAGTGAAAAACCCAAATTAGAAAGCGATAAGCTTTTAAGAGCTCCATTGCTTAGTGGAAGATGCATTCAGTAGTCTGGGCTTTGGAGATAGTACAAAAACATCTACCAGCCCTCAGCTGAGAAGAAACATACAGTCCTTTCACAAATTAACTGCAGGGTTTTGTTTTGTTGGGGTTTTTTTTTTTTTTTTTTTACTGTTAGTTTCTTTTAAGTCAAAGTTTGAATGAATAGCAGGTATTTCTAACTAGCGTAAATCTACTCCTGCAGTGCATGTCAAACACAGCTCAGCTTTTGTTTAACCTGGTTTAATCAGGGATTTCAGATCTCCATTCTATAGTGCCCAGATCACTGCTAAACTTGCCGTGAGATCTTGCCAAACATGTACAAAAGAATCAAGTTTCTGCACAGCTTCATGTTCCTGGTGATTTGGTAGGAGTTTGGGAATGTGTTGTAACTGTGTCCGCTACAAAATCAGTGTCTCTTCCCATATCGTTAGACAGATGGACAGGCTGGCAGACAGGACTAGCCTCGTCTGAGGGCAGGGACAAAAATAACATGATCATATTTCAACTCATTGTGCAAGTTTAATGAGTTCTGCCATAGCTCCAGCACTAGAAGGTTATTATGAGAGAAAAACAAAGGGACCCTTCTTTTGTCTTTCTTCACAAACTATCAGGCCCCATTACTGAAAATTAAGGTTCAATAAAACTCGTATTCAGAGATAATTAGCGGACAGCTTTGTGGTGCAGCGGATAATATGACCAAAGTGCTGGTTCACAGCAGTGTGTGCTGAAGTGTGAAAGAGCCAGTTCTCCATTGCTGCTTCTGAGGTCATACCCCCTCATCCTGCATACAATGTGGCAGTCAAAATGCAGCATTCTTACCTGCTGTGATAAAAAATACACCAAAGCAAATAAATTATTTCAACTCCCTCCCCCTCACAGCTTTTTTTTAAAAAAAAACAAAGCTAGATCATTAGTAATAAACTATGACTTCATTAGAATGTTCCACATAACAGGATTACAGAGGAATGTGTCAATAATTGGCAAAGGTTTGTCTTTCATTAATTAACACCTTTGTATGAATACAAACTTGTTATCCTCACTTTTTATAGGTGAAATATTACCATTAAAATTAGACCTTCAGTTTAAAAAAAAAAAATCTTGAGGGTGTTAATTTGTACAACTGAACATTTTCCAGATATTGTTTAGATTGGAAAAGAAACCAAATTTGAAAACAGGCAGCATTTCAGGAAGACTGCTTTTCTCTGCACTAAGGGAAAGGAAAGTTTCAGAGTTCTGCTCTTTTATACGCACATATATAATACTGTATATATACATTCTCTACATATAAGAGAATATTTAAGGCAGTAACTAATTGAAGTATTTGTTGTGGTTTTGTTGCTTAACAAAAATGCACTTTAACTGCTTTAGCTTTGCTTTTCCCATCTGTTACTGAGGAAAGAGCTTGTAAGCTTATAGGTAGTCTGTAATAGTGGACTATTTATCCTGACATACAAATGTCTATGTGGATAAAAAGCAAATTCTAACTAAACAATGGTAGAGTATTTCTGAGTTAGAAACATAGTCATTTATATTTTTCCCATTTTCACTGATGGCTTATAAACGTTGTTTTTTAGTGTTTATAAAGGTGGTGGTGAGATATTCATATGTGTAGTGAGATCCCAGCTTGAGCTAAGTTCTTAGATACCTGATGTTGTTTCACTGCTGACATGTTTATTTTGATCATTAAAAGATTTACAAGTTGGATCCCATTAGCTGAAGGATGTGCAAGCACTTAAGATCTTACCATCCCTGTTGAATTTGGTGGAGTGATCAAAGCTTCTAAAATCATGTTTTGGGGTTTGAGGGTCATAATATGGACCAGAGCCCTATGTACTTTGACACAGACTCTTCTCATGGAATCAGACCCAAATTGTGTTAAATACTTATGTAAAACAAAACCTCGGTAAACTGGCATTTTCCAACCTCTTGCCCAGACTTTGCTGGAAAGGTAGATAGGACAATATGTAATGTGAGATATTCTCCGGGGATAACAGTATATTCCCATGTACTGTTTTTCTAAACCCATTTTTATTTCACAATTCACTGCACAATAAGCATATTCTCAAAAAGAAATAACGAAGGGGAAATGGGAGCACGTTTCCTTTCTGTCTAGTTCAGTAAAAGGCAGTATGTGATGTTACTTTAAAAGCCTGTATGGAAATATCTAAAAACAATGTTGGATTTGTCATCCATATCATGAAGCCTTTCCATAAGCTTAAATTTTAAAAATGGCTTCAGATATTAGTGAATTCAACTCATTAAAAAAAGGTCACTTGTCCCCCCTCCCCCCCCCCCCCAAAAAAAAAAAAAAAATTCTGTTCTCTTGTTGGTAGGAAAAGTAGGTCTCCATCATTGTTTTTTTTGGGGGGGGCGCTTTGAAATTGTATGGTTTTCAAGATTTTTCAAGCTCCTGGGGTATTTTTTTTAAATAATAGCTTACTTCAGGAAAATCTTGGCAACTTGCAATACAATGCTAACTCTTACTGGTTATAGTGGAACCATTATGTAAGGAAGCACTTTCAACTGCATTTCAATGTGTGTGAACTTGGTATGTGATTAGAAAACAAGGATTAAGGCTGTGTCTACGTTAACAAATAATTCAGTATGATAAATCAGTAGATCCAAGCACTTGATGCTGAAGCCCTGTATCTTGCTATGTGGTTGAAAGTTCTCACTTCAGGCCAGGTTTAGTATAATCTGGTCTGAATATTCTCATAGCACATATGGTTCAAAGCCACCCATCCAATGTCCAAATGTTTATGGCTGCATTAGAGAATATGCCACACTTGTTGCACTTCTGAAGTGGAGATCTGTGTTTAGTTTTCTCTGAAATTCATTTTGCGGACATCTAGTTTGCAGGCACCAAACCATACTGTGCAACAAAACAAAGTACAGTAACATGAGGAAACCGAGGGACTGTAAACCAAAAGGTTAGTATGATGCAGCCTAAAAGTGCCTTCTAGCTAGATGAACACAAGTTATCATAATTCTTTGAATTTAAGTGACTCTCTGACCTCTGTGCAGCCCCACTAGTGGCAGGCCATTCAGCCATTAACTTTCTTGAAATGAAGTTCTGCAGCTCCCCAGATTCCAGACCAGGAAGTCAGGTTGAAAATCCTCCTATAGTGTGCTGTGGACACTTCAGTAATTCTAGCACTTGCAGTTTAGCTCCTTCAGAAACGTCCTAGTGAAAATATATCATAATATAGATTAAAGTCTGCAGGCGTGTTAAATTCATCAGGGATTATGTCTCAGATACATGGAGGTAAATTAGAGAGGTTTTCAATATTCTCCCGCTTTACAATGGCACTTGAAGAGAGATTTCCAATGCAGCAAGGACCCTTTGTCAGTCCGTGCAGCACGAAGCCATGCAGCCTCTGCACAGTGCCATTCTGGAGGCAGTCTCAATGAGTTATCATAGCCCTGTGACAAGCTGATAAGCCCTGTCAAGGAGTTAATAAATCAACAGTGATTATTTGCTCAGACCTGATTCCCATCAAACTTCGATATACTACTTCTAGACTTGAGCTGGTTCACCAGCAGTCATCTTGGCTTCTTTGCTTCCACAGTGAAGATGTATCCACAGAGTCTCCTGTCAGTGTTTGAACTGTAGCTTCTCCAAATCCTTAGGCCAGTTGTATTAGCCTGGACTTTGGTTTTTCATTGGAGGTTTCCTTCAAGCAGCTAAAGTCAAAATATGCAGTTGCTCCTTGTAACAGAGCGAAGCAGTTTTCTAACTGCATTGAGGATTGGCATTAGCTATGTTTGAATTGCAGTTCGTCTCCTACAGGAATTTTTTTTGTTGATTCTTTTCCAACAACATAACCTACTGTAATACTTAATAATGCCAATGCGGTAGTTTTTAAATTTTCCACAAGCTGGTAATATCTGACATATTTTGAAGTTTCCATAATCCCAAGGTCTCACATCTGTCATTCAGTATTGGCAACTAGTTTGTGTGATGAAAAAAATTGCAATAAAGCATGTGTAAATCAGAGCTGTGCTCCTCCTTGCAGCTGTCTTGTGTTTGATTTAACATTGGTTACTTAAGAGTGAAATGTAAAAGTCAAGTCTCACTGTGATAGAAGTATTACCTAAATAAAACCATATCATTCTGCATATCTTTTAAGGATGAAGTGGGTTTGGCAGATTTTATCCAACTGCTGTGCATAGCATAGTATACTAGTCCACAGTTTCTCAGTTGCTCATTCATTTGATGCCACTCAATTTTCAGAAACAAAAAACTGAATGAAGAGAAAAAAATCAGGGTTCAAACCAAACTCCAAACAAAATCAACTGTGTTTTCAGTAAATTTGGATGAAGCCTCAGTTTTAAAATGAAATAAATTGCATTTAAAGTGAATGCTGATAAAGACCTTGGTTTATAAATACTTTTTTTTTTTAAAGGATGAAAAGGATTCTGTGTGCATATTTTTAAGCTAGTGCCCTGCATACCTGAAAACTATCTGAAGGCCTGTCAGTGAAGTAGGGCTGTTAAATTCTGCACACAAACCCAAAAGTCTCTCGCAGCTGTGTGAGTGAAAGCTTTTGCTATCAACTGTCTCACTCTCTCACTGATGCACTTTGGTTGTGGTACCAAGACTGCTTACCACAACCCTGTCCCAAAGTTATAATCTGCAAGACCAGGTGCACCCTGAATCCATTGCGCGCCCCCCCCCCCCATTTCTTGCTTACTTCAGAAAACTAATTTAAAGCATACAGACTGGACTGGAGCCAAAGCAAATGTAAGCCTCTTACTGACAATGACAACAGGGCACCAACATAAGCCAGAGCTCAACCTATTATGTCATTCAAGACTCCCCAAAAAAATTTACAGGGTGTATTGGGTCTGGTTGGGATGGAGTTAATTTTCCCCGCAGCAGCCCTCATAGTGCTGTGTTTTATATTGGGAAGGAGAAAGGCGTTGGTAACACACCCGTGTTTTGGCTATTCCTGAGCAGTGCTCACACAGCACCAAATCTGTCTCTCCAACACTTCCCCCTCATCAGTAGGTTGGGCAAGGTCTTGGGAGGGGACAGAGCCAGGACAGCTGGCCCAAACTGACCAAAGGGACATTCCATACCATGTGACATCTGCTCAGCAACAAAAGCTAAGAGAAAAGAGGAGGACGAGGGGCATTCATTATTACATTTGTCTTCCGGAGCAACAACTACCTGCACTGAAGCCCTACTTCCCATGAAGTGGATGGACATCACTTGCTGATGGGAAGTAGAAAATAAATCTTTTGTTTCCTTTTGCTTCTGCATGTGGCCTTTGTTTTTGCTTTATTAAACTGCCTTTATCTTGACCCATGAGGGTTTTCCATCTTATTTTCTTCTATTCCTTTTCCTGCTGAGGAGGGGAGTGACAGAGTGGCTTGGTGGACACCTGGCATCCAGCCAAGGCCAACTCACTACACGAGATGTCCTAATTTGAGTTAGAACAGAATTAATTCTGTTCAGTGATTTTATTTTTCAGCTCAGTCTCTTCTAAGTGACTGTACTTTCTGAATTTAACAGCATGTTTTTGCAGAAAGCATCTGCTTCTAGAAGTGGTAAAGCTTGATGTTTATAGTTGTTACCAAGAATTGGTATGCAGAAGGGCTCTTGCCTATACTTGCTCCTGTGGAGACCAAGGTCACTGCTAAATCTTGTGTGCCACGTTGGGAGTACAGGAAGTAAAAGACTGCACCTGTGCGGAGGAGTAATCAGGACAGCTGACCTTAAACTGACCAACAAGATATTCCATTCCATATATGTCATATTCAGAGTAAAGCTGAGGGACCACAAGGGCCAAGCTCTCTTCTTCAGTGCCCAGGCATCTAAGGAGGACTCTCTCTGTTGTGGCTTTGATCCTGACCTGTGCATTCCTGAATCCAGTTCCAGGACCCAGCTCCTGCATCTGGTTCCCATCTGCCACTGAGTTCAGTTTGGGACTTCCCCAGTGCCTGCTCCATGGCATCAGCAGTGAAGGTGATGTAATTGCCATCAGGGGGATTAGGTTTGATACTGGTTTTGTATCTATTTCATTTTACTGTTATTATTTCATTAAAGCTATTATAGTATTCATTTTCAATCCATAAGTCTCCCTCCCTTATTCCCTTTTTCTTCATTTTGGGGAAGGGAGAGGGGTTGATAGAGAGCATCTGTCACTAATCTAGTGGCCAGCCCAGCCCTAAACCTTGACACAGGAGAACTCAGGGTGAATGAACTTGAACTTCCTATATACTTAATGGACCATTATGCAATGAGGTGCCACTTCTTTAGCTACTGTAAACAGCACTGAGACAAGTGTTCTACTAGATACCTTTTGTCTAGGAAGGTCCATCCTTTGTTTTCTGTCCTATGGCAAGAATTTTTAGAAAATACTGCAACGAGCCAGTGTCTGGTTTAACACTGAAGTCTGCATTTGAAGGAGCCAGGAATGATCACGTTGAGCCAGGATGAGCTTTTGACTGTCACAAGTTGTCCTACTCCCTGCTGTGTTGGTGTGGCCATAAAGCAGGGCTGGCTAATGCCACAGAGTATGAACATACCCCATCACTGCCCCTCAAGGAGAGAAGGACAACACACCTGTCCTACTATGCTGTCCCTCTATGCTTCACTTCTTCCTGCATTTTGGTGGGGTGGCAGAGAGGCAGCACTAGATATTCAATGCTCCCTTCCACATTAGCTAAGTTGCTACATTGTCCTTGTATGTTACAAAGTAGGTCTCCACCAGAGGAGCACCTGGCATATGAAGGATACATCCAACCTGCTGACGCTTCAAAAATGTCAGTATGCCCCCCAAACTATGTCTGGCAAGCTGCTGAGTGGAAACTTGGATCCCGAAGCTGTGGAAGGCTCCGCCATTGCCACTGATGAGGTTTTTCCTGCTGATATGTGAAAATACAGTCCTAAAACTTATGTTTTCAAGTGGGAAATGCCCTTTTTCTGTTGGGCTGCACTCAGGAGTCTACAGGATGAACTTGCAAGTCTTTCCTGACAGGAAAACGGTAGCAAAGTCTTTCCAGTGCAGAAGGACATGGGGAGTTTCCCCTTGTTTAGAAACAACCCCTGCTACAACAGGAATGAAACCATTGCATCTCCAAAGGGTACGGCTAAACTCTGAGGTAAACAGCACTTTATGTAGTGCACAAAATCAATTCATATTGATTAACATTAATTTAATAATCCAGCAATCCATTGCTATTAAATAAAGAAGAAATCTAATGCCATGTCTCTGAGTAAATTGTACACTGTAAACAGATCCTGAGAGAGGCAAATGGTGTCTGGCTTCACTTTTCTTTAGCAGAAGATTTGAATGATAAGTGCATTAACATTATGGTATTAAAAATTTCAAATATAAAGGTAGGTAATAAAAAAATAATGTCTATCCCCTGTGATTAAAGTCCACCCACCACCACAGCAGGTACCCCTCACTAGCATGGCCCTCACTCTCGGGAGTTTGAGGCACCCAGCTGCAGGGAGGGTAGGAGTTGCTGCAGCCCTTGCAGAACAGATCTCTTCAGCAGAAGCTTGGGGAATTTGGTAATACGAAACTGTAAAAAAATTACCCTGTGAAGTCCTGAAAAAAGGTAAGGAAAAAGTAGCTAGGGAAATGCCTTGAGTGACTAAAAAATTTAATTTACTATGCATTAATTATTCGTTAATTAAGTTCAGTATCTCTCTCAAAGTTTTACTGGCATTCAGATCTTTGGTGGTTTTGATTACTTTCATTCACTGACAGAATAGGGGTGTTTTGGAAGATAAAGGGCAACACCACTCTCTTTGCACCATTGATTCTTTGTAGATGTAACATAAAAAACAATTCCTAGTAGAATTTTGGTTCATTTAGTGGAAATTTAAAATTTATAAAGAGATTTATTTTGTAATTAGTAATTCATTCTTTAAAATTTTGATGGAGTATCTGTAAATAGTTTACCTCTATTTCTATTTGGTTTTATATTTATATTTAGCGAGCACAAACAGCATGCCAAGGTCACAATCATGTTCACCTAGTGCTGGAAAATCCACTGACTTTCTGATTGTCTGATCAGATCCTAAGGAATAAGCCTTTCTCCTCAGAACCAGAGATACAGGAAATGTGGATAGAAGGTAGTGTTTATAGTTAGAAAATAAAATCAGCTGAAGAAAAGGAATAACAGTTCACAGAACTAGGATTATGTCTCATCTTGGCTAAGATGGCACACATTATTCAGCTCCTAACGTGGTGTCAGATTTTCACATCATGTATCCATTGATTTCATGAAGGCTACCTACCAATCCCATGCTTCCTTTCACTACCCAACATGGGTTCTGTTCAGAAAGAACAGTGGTCCACCTTATGTGCTTGCTTCAGGTATTTTTCTGCAAGGGCACAGAGGCGTAGTGTCAGGATGATGGAGATTTTTTTCCTTTGGTGCGTGCTGTGTCCCAGGATGCGCCTCAGATTGGTGCAGAGATCCCTGCATCAGATCTGCTGGATCACCCCAAGAGTTGATACAATATATGTAAGTGTTAGGAATGACCAGAGAATTTGGCTTCAGGCTTCGTACTATTCCTGCACTGCAGGATATAGCCTCTGTGACTGAACTTTTATAGACCTGAAAGGAGATATACTTATACATAAGGAAGGGAAATACATGGATCTTTCTTTGCAAAGAGAAGTCTGGTTTGTGTTCATATGTTTAACCTTGAAAACTAAAAGTCAAAGGAAATACTTTTTTGTAAACAGTCATTGTAATCGTGCAGATAATTTGTAGTTAAGATTCACAGTTCATAGTTTAAGTTTTTTAATCATGTATAAAGTTGGAAAAAACCCATAGAGTAAGGAATTAATTGGAAAATAACAAAATGTAGATGATACCCTATAATTCCGTATTTTAATGTTGGGTTTTTTGGTTTTTTTTTTTATATTTTACCAGCTTAAAAA
>JAVSBS010018669.1:114491-146648 GCA_033124195.1 Coracias cyanogaster | reverse complement strand
CAAAAGCAGTCTCGGTATGCTATTTAGGTATTACTTTAGAAAATACATAGGAAGTAAATAAAAGATAGACTTTTTCATTTCTTAAAACCTCTGATTTAAAAAGTTAAATATAAAGACTGTCTGTAATATATATATACAGGCAGTATGGCATATTCAGGGTATAGGGATCCTTGAATCAGGGTTAGTGTTCTGTACTAAAAATCTAGCTATGATTGTCAGATAGGATTTTCTAGTGTTGTTCAGTAGGCTATCAACCATTAAGCAACCTAAAGCCACCTAATAGGTGTATCTGCTAGGTCCCATTAGTCCTGATAAGAAGAGTCAAGATGAGAACCTACACTAAAAAAGAAAAATAGGAAGTACTCTGCCGCATTTTGACTGCTTTCCCATAGATACAAAAGCATGAATACGAGCACTGATTCTTGCAAGTTTTGTCCTACCTCCATCATATTTCACAGTCACTGATATAACTGTTGGTAAGCCTTAGCATGAGGGCAATTCTCCTACGCATTTACACAACTGCTCTGACAGCCCAACATAGGTGCAATGAACATTCCCTTTTTACAGTCATGTAGTAGTGTGGTAAACGGATCCATTATTTGGAAATAATTATTTTGAAATGTTGGGGTAGTATATCTTGCATTGCCCTCGATCCCCTTCCCTTTTGGGAGGTGGCACGGATGCTTGTGCCCGGACCACGACAAGTAACAAACAAGGAAAAAAGATCCTTAGTTGGGTTCAGTACTCTGGATGATCTTCATTCATCAATAGAAAAAGCTTACAACTATAGCATTTGAAAAGTCAATGGTATAAAGTTAACTTATTACTCCCATTTAGGGATAAAGGTGTCTAAATTAAAAATGTAATCAGAATGTTAAATTAGTTAAATTAAGTAGTGATAGAGTATCATTCCAGTTCAGTATATGTTATTGCTTGTGCGGCAGTTATTTAAAGTTAAAAAGACAGTGCCAAGTTTCAATACACTGAGCCTTACACTGTCTTGTTTTCTGTTCTGTAACATTAGAGAAGTGTTTGCAAAACAGTACAAAATCCCTTCTTCTCTGAAGTCTTCAACTTGCCTGCCCACATGTTAAGTTTACCATGAGTCAATAGCTGGTCCAAATAACATGTCAGACTCTTCAGAACAGATTTGGAGAGTAGGGTTCCATGGGCTGTGCTGCTGCATGTGTCTGTAGCCTATTTTTATATTGTTTGTAGGTCTATGGGAGTTCATGAAAAGCAATAGTGATACACAGAGCTGTGAGCAATATGGCTGTTCTTAGTTTGAAACAGTGACATGTTGTAACATTTAAAAGAGTGTAGCTTCAGTCCTTCCAAACTTGTGAAAAATTGCATAAACACAGAGACGGCTGGTAAATAAGAAAGGTGGAACTATAAAAAGAACTACCACAGGTAGTCTCTGAAACCTGAGCTCATGGGCTTCCTTAAAGGTGTGAATAAAAAGTCCTATAGTTGGTTCCAAAAACTCAGCTCTATTCTAGTGGCTACTGAAAAAAAATCCAAACTTATCTGATTAAAATTTTTAACTTCCTAAGAAACTTCTCTATGAGCTGTCTGAATCATATGGGCCGAGCATTTAACATTTTTTAAAATTCTTCTCTTCACCAGGCAAAACAGAGAATTTGCAGTTTCCACATAAAGGTCATCAGTAGCCTGAAGGTCTGTGCAAATCCTTCACACCAAACACTTAATAACATTAGAATGGAGTGAGTGATAAAAGAATTAAAGAAATTAAGATAAAAACTACTGCAAGTAAAAAGGGGTGGGGGCTCACAACTTGTCAATACAATGTTTTCTCTTCAAATGGTCATAACTTGTGTGATTTTATAATCAAGTTCACAGTTGTCCCTAAAACCTGCAAGATCCTTCAAGGTGAACACCAGAGAAGTTCACTTTGAGTTTTACGATGTTCCTTTCCTGGTGTGCTCCTGTGTCATTCTTTTTTGAAGACATTGACCATATGATGATATTCAAATGGCCAAGCGTTTACAATTTCCAGATCTGCCAAACAGCGAATCAACCTTTATAATTAAAGGTGACAAGCTGACAAGGAAAATGAATGTAAAATTGTATACGTATATGAATTTTTATGTCAGATTGCCGTCTGTGCACTTGTTTTCTCTTTGTCAATAGCCGAAGGCTCATTTCTCTGTACTGGAAGCGCATTTTATATCGAGGCCTTCAGACAGCTCCCCTTCGCCCTAGTGAATTTGCTGATTAATTTTGGATGCTCCTCTTAATTAACACCCCAAAGGAAGTCTAGATTTTCTAGCCTATATTCCATGTAAAACAAGTGAATCTGAAGAACAATGACCTAAGGAGACAGGCGCGCTCTGTCCGAATGACATTACAAGAACATTGAATATCTCACAAGTCAGGACCTGGTCAGGCAATGCCTAGGGAAAATGTAGGCCTTTAATCAGGGCAGAAATGAGATTCATATTAGTCCAATTTCATTTTCTTTATTGCTGACAAAGAGAGGCTGGGATGGATGCCACCTGACAGTTGAAACATGGTGCCCCTATGCAGGAACGGGTGCCCCTGGCCTTGATTAATAATTGGTATCATTTCGACTTGCGGGCAGATGAGTTGATGATGGATGAGAGAAAAAGAGTGAAATGATTTATTATAAAATTAGGATAAAATAACGAACTGGCTAATTGCACACAAGTCTCATAAAATGTAGCTGTGGAGTCAGAAGTGCAATGCCAGGCAACAATAATTTCCACCTCAGTTTTCACAATGAGATCTTAAAGCAAAGAAAGCTAGACACAGCTCTTACTTATACATCTGCTTAATGAAGAAAAAATCTTGTTCATTCTTCTACTTCAAACAAATAAAATATTGAAATTTGTATTTCAGTTTTTATTATTACTGTTGCACAAGAAAAGGAAGTAGTAGAACTAAACAGGCCACATTAAACCAACTGTTGCTTCTCTCTCAAAGTTAATAAAACCTTTTAATTCTTGCATTTCTTTGCATACTTTAGCAGGGTAAAAGATGTAAAGTTATGAAATTGAGATGCATGTGTGTTTAAATTAAAATTCAACATAAAAATTGACTTGTTAACCTCTACAGGAGCCTGCAAAAGAGTACAGACCTTGTGGTAGATATTGCTTTTCTTGTTCACTTTTTGATGCTTTTAAATTCCAAACGTGTGCTCTGATAGCTATCTTAAAAGCTAAATCATCTAATGCTTGTTATTTTATGCTGCATCTGTTCCGTAGAGTACCGTTACAGATTTTTTAAAAACACGTGTTCTAATATCCATTTGCTTTCTGGTAAAAACATTTATTTTGCTATTATGAAACCATGTTATCATTTTTTTTTGTTTGTTTACAAAACAAGTGCTCAGTTGCTTTCTCTTGGAAATTTAAAATGTTTAACCAGCTGTAATTCCTTGAAATATTTTGCTACTAGCAGTGCCAACCAATATCCAGCTGTTTTGTTTTTTTTTTTTTCTGCAAGGTCAAATATTAAACCAGCTGAAATTAACAAATTAAATACAACAGCAACAATATTGTCCAGATAAGATGGATTCAGTCATAAATTGAATGTCAAAGTAACATGGGGAGCTAAAATTTCATTTCATGTGATCCATTTCTATTCTACCACCAAGAAAAAAATATGGCAATTTGTTCTTCTATTCTACGGATTTCCAGAAATTGAATTTTCAATGTAGATTAGAAAACAGAATTTTCAAATAATAGTATGCAAACACTTCCTTATGGTTCAAAAACAACAATCATTGCTTAACAGCATTAAACATTTCCTATGTTCCTAAAGAAAAAAAAAGACATCCACTGTTACAACCTTTAGACAAATATTAGAACATTTAATATTTGATCCAGTCTTAACTGCATGTCATGACTAGTAATTTACTGTTGTGTGAAGATACGAGAAAAGTTAACCTGAATTCACTTCTAAAGTGTGTTACTTAAATTACACCAATTCCACAGGAAATGTTGTTTCAGAACTTTAAGGTGTCGTATGTGATCATTAATGTGACATAGCTTCATAAATTAGAGTAAACTGAATTAAGACTGTTTCTGAATAAAAGTATCCAAAATTCGCTGCAGTTTAACTATTTATTTATTTTTAAAATTAAAATTTAAACATTTAATTTAAAAATTTTATTTATAATTATTTTAAAACCCATGTCACTCTTTTATTTGGACTAATTTCTTCAAGAGACCCCTATCCAAAAACCTTTTCACATTGATTCATTCATAGTTTATTTTAAGAATGATCATCTAAGAGAAAAATCAGAGGAACCATCCTTTTTTGTCTGATTCCAAGACTGTAAAATTTATCATTACCTCTGTCAAAATCTGAAGGTTATATCCCATAAGGATAATGGGAACATAAGCCTGAGAAAAATACATATTGCTGTGAAATAGGAGATTAGATAGTAATAGCGTCTGTTCCGTCCCTGAAAATTATATGATTGTCTTCTCAACATCAACACTTATTTTCTTCCAAAATCTCAGAGGTTTTGCTGTTTGGGATAAAATGAAATAATTTTAAGTAGCTGCAGTACTTTTAAGACCAAGAGGTAAATAATGCTGCAAGGAACTGTTTGTACTCTGAGCCCCACCAGCTCTGTACTCAAGAGGAAACAGCGTGGCTGCCTATGGGTTTATAGATAGATAGATAGATAGATGTAGACACTTTTCTATCAGTCATATTGCAAGAGGTGCTTGGGTCATTGTGTCCCTTGTCTGTATGAGGTTGTGCTATCTCCACATCTTTGCTATCTTCCCTCTACTACCTCTGCTGCCACTGGGAACCATATGCCTGACAGAGGCGAAGCTGACCTTTTCTCTGTACTGCAAACATGACAGCATGTGGGTAGCATCACTAATGTCTAGAAGTCTTGTGGCTGAAATGATAACATAACATCAAATGTTAGGACAGCTGAACACTTACTCCTAGATTCTTCAAAGGACTCTGAGAGCAACTTTAAGATCTGTTTACCGTTTCCTTAAGACTTAAGACTAAGAGGTTTCAGCATTCAAACTAAGGAATGTCTCTCATGGAGTTAGTGCCTGCCCACTAGCTTTACTAGAAAAACAGAAGGAGATCAAATATTTCTGGACTTGGAAGGAAATGGAAACAATCAAAGAAATGTGGTTTCTCCACACTACTACTTTGAAGAGCTGGCTGGAGGGAATCTAACTTGTGGCCCTCAAGTGTGATCTGGACTTCAGGTAACCTGAGTGAAGAACTAGAAATTAAGTTGTGGGTTAGATAGGTTTTACTCAAACAGCTTTTGCACTTGTAATAGCTCTGTAGTTTTGTCCCTCCCAGCCCCCCTATCCTTCTCACATTAGTTTGCAGAAACTCTTCCCAGTCTTTGATATCCCTTCCGAAAGCAAGCCCTCTTTCTTTAAGACATCCCTTTGAGAAAGCTAGTGAAAGGAGGTTAAGATTTAGTGCTGGTCTTTCTCAGCATAGGTTAGGTGACATATCACAAAGAAAAAGCTGAACTATGATGCATGTCTACCTCATAAAAATACCTATTGTGTAAGTTTGAACAGCTACTGCAGTTTTGTTCAAAACTGTACCTAATCACAAACTGGGGAGGGTTACTGAGAGAAATGGATGGATTTTACCTATTTTGTAATGCATGGCAGTTTTGGAAAACAGTTTAGTTCTTTGTGGCTTCTAGTACAACTCTAGTTTTCCTGACTAGCTGTGCTTCAAATATTTCATTTTTGCAGACACTCATATAAACCTGTGTGCCAATTGTGGTGTGCCTTCCAGCATCACTGTCTGCTCTTAGGAGGCAGAAAGGCATACCATAAAATGCTATGAGTAAAGTTGAGAAAGAGGAAGTCTTTCTTTTCTCTCAGTTACCTCTCAAAGGGTTGAATGGCAGCATAGCTAGGGGCAATGTCTGTACCAACACATTTTTAACAAGGCAAAACAAGTGTCATCTCATCTCACAAAGTGTAATGACCACATAGTGATCTAGTCATATTCTTGTCTGCTTTTGTAGTTAATTTGTATGATAGAATATGGGGTTGGATTTCATTACCTAACACTTTAGCACTGGTTTCTCTTTGGGCTTCATTTGTGTTTAAAAGACATGCACAACAGTAGCTAGAAACACATCTGAATACTTATACTGCTCTTTCAGTGTGGAGAGTTTGTCATCCTCTTTTTATGCTCCATAGTCTTTACATGGGACTTCATACAGGACGAAGTAATTCCAATAAGAACAACTTAAATCTTATTAATGTTGCCTATTCCTAAAGAACAGAATTTGTCCACTTGAGAAGTCTCCCAGCTGTTTGCCTTCATGATGGCCCTGTTCCCATCATGATGCTGCAGCAGCTCTGGGATGTGTCATGCTGTTGCAGTGTAGGCCTTTAGACCAACATAAGATTAATTTCACTGTAAAAATCTTTGACTATGTCAGGCCTAACTCTGTGTCTAGCTCTGTCTCTCTTAGAAGACTATAACTTACTTTCATAACAGTTGCATTTGAACTATGTTTTGTGTCAATGTGGGATAAAGAAACAAGAGGCCTGCATGTAATTTGGATTTTTCTAAGTATCTCATTTCAATCTAATGTACTGTTGTGTAATTAAGCCAGTAAGTCTATATGACCAACCTATTTCAGGACTTGGTCTGCTATCTTTAGTCAGTGACAAATTCTGGTTTCCATTGCTTGTTCAGAGATGATAACAGTGTGATTTACAGGTATAAGTAACAAATGAGATCAATTAAAAAGACTAAGAGTGGCACCTGTCTAAGTGTAGGGTTGCACTAAATGATTCCCACATCTTTGCTTCCTGTACGACCCTGCATTTGCAGCCTCTCCTCAGGAAGGTTAACAATGGGAGAGTTGTTTCTTAATGCTCATGAACCAAGAAAGCAGGCCTTATCCTTCAGCCCAGGGATAGGATTATTATCTCTGAGTGAAAACAACAGCCGTATTTTTCAGCTCATGTGTACAAATGATCCCTATGTTTCATACAGTTCTTTACTACAGAATCTTGGATTGCCCAATTTGTTACAAGTCTGTACTGTGAGCTGCCTTTGTGTAGTTGAGCAGAACTCAAGAGTCAGGTACATGTTCAACTTTGTGTACAATTCTCAGCATTTTGTTTTCTTAAACACATTTCTAAAATATCTAAAAGTTATTGCGGTCTCAATAAATTTTAAATTATCTAACTTTAAAAATCATTTTAAGTAGTAGTGGGGAAAGTATAGCATTTTAAAATTAACAGAACCAATTTTGTGGTATTTCCATTCCCTCTCTCTCTATTATTGTCTAATGAAACTTAATGATCATTTTATGACAGGTCATATAAATAGAGAAACTCCTTAAAGACTGTGCTTAATATGAATGATGAAACCTCTATTTTTATTATTCTAGTCAAAAGCTTAAAGGTACATCTGCAGTTTATATACTTCTTTTGACACTGGAATCTGTTTCCTCTGAGGCATAGTCAGAAGCTTATGTTTTTGCTAGCATAGTGTCTCCCATGTTAATACAACATCATGTTATTTGAATGGAAGTTCCAAATGAGGAACTCAATACATGATCCCAGAAACCAGTTTCTATAATGTCTGAAAGAGACATTTCAAGTTCTGTGTTGTTGGGTTACTATTTAAATTTAAAGTAGTGATTACTGTCTGTGCCCCTAGAGCTCTTCAATCTAGGCAATGCCCCAAGTCTAGGCAATAAGTTAAATTTAGGCTGGGTTGGTGAGTACTGAAAAATATTTACGCTAACACTGTTTGGATGACTATCTTAAAGAAAATGCATTCTGAGTTAATACTGGAGGGTTAATATTCCTGTCATATCCCACCTGAGAACCACCCTCCAAAAAACCCCCGAAGTGTCACCCTCTTTGCACAGGTTGAATTAAATCCAAGAACTAAGTGATGTGAATTATTTTTATATTCCTTGAACTGTTCCCTGTAAGTAATGGTGATCACATACATCGGAAAAGCAGCGCAGGGGAAATGACTGTACTGATGCCTGTAGCTTTTCAGTAAAGGTCTGTCAGTCTATTAATGTTGATGAGTATTCATAATCATTTACTCACTTACTGTATTTTGCACCAGTTTGTGTGTGCTGTTTACTCTCATGTGAACCTGCACTCTTCAGACTCATGTGCAAACCCATGTTCAGTATTAGTATGAAACAGGCCTGATCTGTGAAAAACATTACAAATACATGATGAAAACCAAAATGGGGGAAAAAATGGTGTAGTATAGTCAAATATTAGTCTTTTGTTCTTCTTCAAAGGATTCAATATATAGTCTTTGTTTCTCTGAGAGTGATCTGGAGGATCAAATTCTGAAGGAAAGTGTAAAGCATTATCCATTGCCATGCAGTCTTCCAAATTATTGGAAGCTATCTACAGGCAGGCTTATATTACTTAAATTACAGTATTTATTTTTAAATAGAAGCTAGAATTCCACATTGAATAGTCTTTCCATAGTTTACCTGCTTTTCCATGTTGCATCAACATTCTTCCAAGAGATGCCTATTCTCCTCATCCCATTATAGTAGCTTTTCTAAAACAAATCTCCAATTACAGAGGAAATTTCTTGGCAGTGTAGGCTATAAATGCGTGAACTTTTAAAATGGGTCGTGTGGTGTAATAAACCAAGTTATGACAAGTTTCAAAAAAAGAGTTTGGTAATATATTAAAGAAAACCATCTGCTGTTAGTGCAATAGGGCTATCTATTTGGAAGGGTGGATTTATTGTGGGAGAAAGGCCTCAGCAGGGAGAAGGTTGATTGCTCCATGGATTAGTGTTGTGTGGTTGTCCAGGGTCGGTCTGCACCACTGGACAGAGCTTGCCCGACCAACCCATCCTCTGGCCTCATCTGGCCCTGAGGGGCTGAGCAAACACACAAAACAGACACTAGTCCTGGCTCTGAAGCGTGAAAAAGCAGGAAATCTCAAGTGTTCATTTTGCTTTTTTCCACAGGTCTCACAATTAAGATCTCATACAAGTTGATGCTGATTAGGAAGGTATGGGAAACTTGCTCCTTTGTGGCATGTGAGCACTGAACTTCAGCCACTTACTGCATAAGTTAAAGCAACAGGGGCTGGCCCACCACTTCCCTTTGTGGCTCTGTTTGAATTCAGTTGATTAATGTTGTATATGCAAGTCTACTGAGGCACCGAATTTAAAAGGATTGTTTACCATAGCTTTGTAATCAACCTGCCTTAGCAGCACCCTATTACCCATGATAACAGGGCTGCTGCAATTTGGGTCTGAAAGAAAACTGCCTCAGATGGGCTCTCTGTTGCTTTAGTGGTAGTATGCTGCCCTGTTATCTTCATTTGTAATTTGTTTTCAAGAACAGTGATTTACATTTCTGTTGGATTACACCTTTTAATGTATCACAAACGTAAAGTGGCTGCAGTGAAAACTCACATCTCCACTAGATTTCAAACGATGCATTTGAGGCTTCAGTGGAGAGGATTACAATTACAATTAAAATCAAAAGCTTGCTCATTCTTTTAATGATGCACACTAACCCTTTGTATACTAAGAAGCCTATCATGGTGCTATATAATCATGATTTTTTTAGGGATATGAAATAGCTGCATGCATTCTTCCTTATCTACTACATGCAAATGCTGTTCTTCTGAAAAGGCACACATCCTGCACACTGAGTTCAGAGGACAACTTACCATGACAAAAAAATCTAGAAGAACACAGACAAAGAAAAGAGGGAGAAAAAAAGCCCACTACTTTGTTTCGGTTCTGTTTTTTTAAAAACGTGGCACATATTTTATTCACAGACTTCATTTTCCTAAAGAAGTTGTTGCCAAGATATGTAGTTCTGAAGACTTCTATTGAAAACGTAATGGTACTGGATGAAGTGCAAAATATTAATCAGTGGGGTATTTTTCTTTCAATGAACATTACAAGAGCAAAAGAAGGTTTATACTTTTCTTCTTCCCCCTTTTTCAATCCTGTAGTTTTCTCATGCAGTGAATTTTCACAAATATAGATTTATTTATTTCTTGAGCAATTCAGAATAATTTCCATCTAAGGCTTCTTCTGTCACTTTAGAAGGATTTGCAAGTAGCAGGTATTTATGTTCTTACTTGCATCTTACTCTGTTATTCTTGGTCTAGAAACTGATTGAAAATTCTTATGGACAGAATTATAGTGAGACTAAAACTTACTCAGGTCATTCATGGCAGAAATATCTTGGGGAGAATCTTCATGATGTTCAAAAGTTTCTGCTCCAAGCCAAAACTTTGTCTGGGCTCCAGAAACCTGGTGGTTTATGTGTACCTTAATCCTCTGTTCCTAATTGCTGGGACCACCTCCTCATCTGAAGCACATTTCTGTATCTCCTTGAGTGGCTAACCTCTGTCCAAGGGCAGAAGAGACTCATACTCCACCACAATCGACCAAGGACTGTCTGTAGCAGATCCTGCTGACCCTCCACAGAAGAGCTACCAAATACCAGCCTTCAGGTGCTGGCATGGTAACCAAAGTACTATTTCCAGTGTGGAGGTGAGGAATTGGGGAGAGAAGAAAGGTGTAATGGTTAAACACTGCAATTTCAGCAGGTAACTGCAAGCCCTGGAAGACACCTTTTAGTAGCCTACATAAGAATGCCTTTCCTGGACACTGACACATGAATTTCTTGTCCCCTATGATTTAGTGGAAGTCATGGCAATGCATACAATTTCTCAAGTGGACATTTGAATGTCTTGTAGGAAAGATGGTAAGGATCTCTTAGTTACTTCTATGCAATCTGAAAAAAGAAATTGAAAAGATTCAGCCTATTCCATCACAATTTCCTTAGGTTGTGAAAAAGTATCTTTTACCAAACCTAGATAGCTAAATCCCAAATTAATGTTTAAGATTAAATCAAATGTCTAAGTCAAGTCAAAGTGGTTTTCATTTCAATCTTTTACAAAAAGATTGATGAAACCACTTTTCTAAAATAAAATATTATTTCTATCTTGAAAATAAAAACTTCTAGTTTAACATTCACAGAATAGGTTGGAGTCCCCTCACTGAGCTGAAGCCTTCCGAAAGCAAATGTCTAGTCAAAGTAAGTGCGAGGAGTGGGAAAGTCAGGCTGACCTTAGGATTTCTCATACGTAAGCTGAAAAACATTTTGTGAAGAAAACATTCCTGCCTTAATGGTAACCTAAAATGGAGTTTGCAAACACATCTCACACACAGCAATCACACATTTTTTTTGCAAAACTTTATTATCTTGATGTTTCTTTCCACCTACTTGTATCACTTCAGTCTTCTTCTGACTAAACTAGTCCTACTTTCTTCCAGGGAACTCTTTCTTCTGATATAAATTGGGGTATTCAACAGCACAGGAAGAGCAGATAAAGTATCATGACACAGATTACCTAAGGACCATACCACATAAATGAAGACCTTTTTCTTTTTTTTAATGTAGATACTTTTAATTCTCTTCACAAGAAGCATAAAGGAACTTTAAATCTTCTGATCAAAACCCAGAGCATGATTTACAAATGCCATTTAGGTGTTTCAGGGGAACTGCAATTAAAATGTCTGGTGCCTTCATTCTCTGTGAGATGATTTTCTGGTTGTTCTGCAATATGACATCAGAACCAATCACTAAAATGTGTCATGAAACAAGAAGTTCAGCCCCACCCCTAGGCAGCAGTTCTGAGTGTTAGACAACAAAACTATACTTTCAAAAGTAATCAAAATTTGTTTCAAAATTAGTCTGAGTTTTAAATTATTTTTTTTCTTTCTAACTAAGGTTTTCTCTTGTTTCCATTTCCATATATTTGTACTTTGACAAGAAATTAGCTTTGCACTGATACCTTTCATGATTCTCTTTTATTTTAGTTTACAGAAAACCCATGCATCCATTCATAAATGATCTCAACAAAATGAATTTGATGATCTGTGACAATCCGTACTTGACAACCTAACCTTTCTTGAAAGAGCTTCATGAAAAAAATCATGAGGAAGCAATCCCAGACAATTTAGTGGGAATGTGACTTTGATTTCCCTAGATGCTACATTCACATGCCAATCTCATATGTCTTGTGGCATCTTGCCCATGTTGAAAGTGAAGAGGTTCTGAAGAAGGAGCCCCTGTAAACACCACTGCAGGTCTCTCCTACCCATCACTCATTCTTCTGTGTGGTGACTGCATCTTAGTCACCACCCATGTCCTGACAACCTGACCTGACTTGGGCCAGGATTATTTTCCCTATGAACATTCTTTCCATCAAGGTAGGGAAGTTCTTGGAGGAGCTGACGTGATGAGAGAAAATGCAGTTACAGCTTTCATGTGTTCATTTCTGATTCCACTCTCAACACTGAAACCCAAGGCCATGAGAGATAGCCAGTAAAATTTTGTGAATAATGTATATTTTGGCTTACTAGTGGTCCTGAAAAAGCATTAAAAAGGAAAAAAAATTTCATGGCTTGGGTGACCTCAGAGGGATCTTTTTTCGAAACCAAATAAAAATTGTACTGAATATCACACTTTGAGCTGAAATAACAGTATTTTGCTTCATTTTTCAATATCTTTTAGAGATATTGATGTTTCAGAAAACAATAATTTTCAGTTAAAAAATATTTTCTAAATAATGATCATCATTCCTTTACTTGGAGGATTTAATATTATTATTTTAGCAATGATGAAGATGAAATGAAGACTTTTGGCGTATTTCACCGTTATCTGACTCCATATTTCATCAGCAGACAAAGGTTTCACACAAGATTTTTCACACAAAATTTTAATCCATTTCAAATAACCAGCAATCCCCGACAGACGATTTCTAAAATTGTCATCAGTCATTGTCCCTATGATTCAGAAGGTACTCTGTTTAGATTGCCCCATTTCAGGCAAAAAATAGTACCTATGTTGCTCCAAATGAGAAAAGGTCATATTCCTAATGGAACTGAATATAAATCCAACATGATTTTCATGTTACATATTACATCATTAGCTACAGATTTATAGGGAGAGAGCTAATATATTGAAGACTGTGACATAGTTCTTTCTCAAATGCACCTAATTTTTGAAGTTAGGCAGTACTGAATTTCTTCTTATAAGAATACCTAAAGTATTTTTCTTTTACTGGCTCCTTCCTTTAAGTGAAGACTGCAGAGCTGATGAATATTTCATGGGTAGAAAAACACCTACGATATAGGGTTTTACCTAAAAAATCATTGGGGAAAGGGAGAAAATGGCAAGAAGGCGCTGTAAGGACATTTCTTTTAAGAAGCCTTTGGAAAAGGGTCTCCATTTCATTTTTCACATCAATAACACCCCTTTCACCCCTTAATACTTTATTCCTTTCATTTTATTCCATAATAGTGTTCAGTCATTTTTGTACTTTTCTTTGTATTAGAGTGTCTCCTGAGCTGGCTAAACCATTTGAAAGCTAAAAATTTAAATAGAAAATTCTGAACTAGGAAAAAAAAAAAAGTCATCCAAATATAGTGGCTGTAAATTTGTACAAATCTGTTACACAGGAATAAAAATTTGAAAAAATAATCAACTGTACATTTAAAATTGCTTTCTTCCTTCGTCTATTGTTCAATCTTAATGGAACTCACTCCCAGATTTCAAGAACACATTTACACCCAGAAGTGGCAAGGGTGACAAAAATACTTTATTTCACTGAAGACTGCCCCCTCTCAGACATTAGGCATTCTGACTGATAACCTCTAATAAGCAACAATGATAAAAAAAAACACCTCAAACAAGAGGGAAGCTATAGTCAATAAAACCTGTTCCAAGGAAAAGTAATGACATAAATCTCCCTGGAAAGTCCACTAACAGCTCTTGCTTTATATGGAAGTTAATTAGGTAGTATGAGGATTAGAAAAAGCATAACACCAAATACATTAAGAGAGAGTGAGAAAAAAAAAACCAAATCTAATTCCTCTGCTTACAAGAAGTTTCATCTAGTCTTCCTCTGAAGCCATCCTTTGTCATTCTGATCTTGGGCTTGGATGGCACATGGTGGAAAGTAGCTGTCTGGTTTGTCATAGACTGAGATGGGAAGTCCAACATTCAAATTAAAAATTTGTTCTTTCAACAAAAAAAATCAGTTTGTGGCAACATTACTAAGCTTTTTACTGAATGGAATAAAAGCCTAGAAAAAAAATCTATGAGGCCTAAATTAATGTTCCACACCCAACCTAAGCTTATATTTTAGATGTTCAAACACCTGAACATTGGTTGGCCCCAAGACACCTTCTGGGCTTCTTAAAGCAACTAGCACATATTAGATTTTCTAGACTGTCAGTCATTCTTACTGCTTTCTTACCTTTCCTCCTCTTTCTTGTGTTGAAATTACATCCTGGAGTCAGTATTTCCAATATTTAATCTAGAAGTGGCAAAAATTGCACCGGATTCCCCTGTTTTCACTTCTTAGGACTATATTAGTCCTTTAAGACTTCATATGCAACTGGTTCTCTGCCCTGTCTACTATGTCTTCTTTCAATGCACTGTTTGTTTGTCTTGTGGGTTTTTTTCTTTTCCAAAAAAGACTCCTGCATCCTAAAAATGTGAACTTTTTGTTTACCCAAATGTGTGACCTTTCACTTAAGTGAAAAGCACTGATGCTGTGTGTGTAAGACCATCTGACTGTACAATACAGATCACTTCCTAGAATCTTTCTTTGTTATTTAGCATGTCACAGCTGCTTATACTATCTGCAGGCTTCGCCAGCAAGAGCTTTTTATTTATTTCCAGATAAATAGTAAAGATATTGACTAGACCTGGGTCAAGGATTGTCCTGTTGTAGCTCCTTTCAGGATTTAAATTACCAGATGATTTATCCTCCATCTACAATTACTTTTTCTGATCTCTCACTTGCTAAGTATTTAGTGAATTTACTTTGTATAGTGCACAAAGGCAAATATTTTAGAGAGTTCTATTTTGAAAATGAAATAATATTGGTCAAACAAGATTGAAATCTCATCAGACAGTTGTATCAAATCTGTGTGATGTGACCTTTTTTATATAAAGCCACATTGACTCTCATTAGTTAGGGTACTACCTTTTACCTCTTTTCTAATTGCATCTCTATCTATCCTGTTCATGATTTAGCTTGCAGTCTGCCAAAACAATTTTTGTAGTGATTTAGACTGTTCTGCTTACTTTTTTAAGGTACTGACAGAACACTCCTGTTACACCCCATCCTCTGAATCTCCTCAAATATTCCAAGTTATTTTCAGTATCAATATTTCAGAAAATATCTTGGCTAGCATTTTAGTATTTTTCAATATAAACTATAAGGTTGTATAAATTCGATAGTCACTTGATAGTGATTTTGTTTCCGAAACTCTTTTTTTTTTTTTTTCTGAAAATGCTTTTTTAACAAAATTTCAAAAACTGTGTACTTCCAGGAGGGCAGTTGCTATCTGTATCTCCAGGAGAAGCGTTTAAAACTTTGGAAATGACTTTGTCTTGTACTTTCCTTTCCTTTTTCTTTCTTCTTGTATTTTTAATGGATATTAAGGACAAAAACTTAAATAAGTCACACATTAATGTTAGCCTTTTAAGCTTTTAAAAACCAGGATATGGAAAAGGTTACCTTCTTAGTGCAGTCTTTTATATTCCTGCTTTTCTTTGTAAGTATATGTCTTACCTTTAAGTGTGGTAAAATATAATGTATGTCATAAAATATACAGTATGTCTGAGATAATGTTACTGCAGGAAATATTATTTCCTGACTCTCAAGCACTTGAAATTGTCACCTTCTCAACACTTTTTCTTTATGTATTCAATTGCACTATCATTTGTTCACTTTTGTATGTGTGAGCACCCAGAAATGTTTGGTTGGACATAAACAGCAGGGGATACCCACTTAAGCGAAAAGTCAGGAAGTTACTTTAACTTCTGGAGGCATGAATTCCCTACCAGGATTTATTTGTATGTTTTACCATCTAAAAAATGTTCTCTCTTCAGTGTCTCATGGTTTCATGCTAAGTAAAGGTGATCCAGCCTTTTTTTGTCCTGCCATGTGTCTGCTAAATGTCACTTATAATTATGATATAAAAATATTACTGCATTTTCAATTCCAGCTTGTCTTCTGTAAGGCTTCACAAGGAGTTAAAAAGATACAAATGACTGCACCAGAGGGTATTCTGAGAGAGTGAAAAACAAAATCTTGGATAAACCATAGTGAGTTCAGTGTGGGAAAAATAAGGGGCTGCGGTAGATGGGCTTGGTTGGCCTGGAGAAGGGACAGTCTTGGGGACATTCATTACTGTCTTCAACTACCAAAATAGAGAAAAGGAATCCAGATTCTTCTTGTGGTTGCGCAGATAAAGGAAGAGAGGCAAAGGCCACACATTGCAGGAAGGGAGTTTCCCGCTGGATATAATGAAATACCCTTTTGAAGGAGTGTGGTGAAAAAGATACATCTTTACAGGTACTCACTACACAGCTGGACAAGACCTTATCAACTTGCTCTACCTTTGAAATAGGTAGAGCTGGACCAGGGTCCAGGGTAGGGTGCTGGACTATATGATGCACAAAGGTAACTTTTAATCTGTGTTATTCTGTGTTTCCAGGGCTGTTCAGAACCCAGTGGAGACCTGAATGGTTTGAATGATCAGTCTGTCCTCCTGAAAGGAACTTGCCCTTGGGATATCCCACTTACAGACCATCAATTATATTTCAGGTCAGGATTCGAGAGCAGGGTAGGTGATGAGAAGGCCTGATGCTTGACCCTTTGCAAAAGTAGGAGACTTATTCTTTCTGAAAAAATCTTTTTATGCTGTTACCTTCAGCTTCTTCTTCCTGCTTATGAACCTTTTGCTTTATATTATACTTCAGTTCTGCACAAACTTTTATGTCAGTTCCTTCCATAGATGAATCACCTCTTCAATGTCTGTAGGACTACTCACATGAGTAAAATTTTTAGGACATAATCAAGTTTTTTCAGAATTCCTGCTGGCCTAAATCCAAAATGTCTTTACTTCAGCAATTACGTTTTCATTTGTATCTGTACCTTGCCAAGTAAATGGAACCTTCATACTGACTGTGATATTTCACTGCATATACAAAATAAATGATGAGCATTAATACTAATGATCCTTTTGTCTCATACACTTAGATTTTACATCCACTACACAGTCACCTCACTTAATTTTCAAGATGACAACAACGTTGGCACTTGATTTACTTTTAGCAGAATTTGATAATGCTCAATTAGCCTTCTGCTCTGATTAATTTTTGTTGCTCATCAGTATTGCCCTCTAATTTACCATGAGTGCTTAAGAAAAAGTAGTAAGGACTAGGCATACCCTAACAGCTTTTTGTCATTCTGCAGCCCCTAGGTCATTTGAATCTGAAGGAAATCTGTGGATCTCACTCTTTTCCTCCATGCACATTTTGTAGGTATCTCAAAATCTCCAGGAAACCCAATTAAATGCAAACATATTAACAACTGCTTTGGAAACCATCATGGGAGAAGGGATCAGTTACCCTGATGGAGCCACCAGGGTTGTGCTTAAAATTATGCGTTTGGTAAAATCAGTCCTTCTAAATTTAGCACTCTATGTTACTCCTACAGGCATCTGAGAGAGGTAAGTGCTCACAAAGGCTTCTGAAGATACTCCTAACCAACTCATTATATGCCTGGACCAAACAGGCAGTGTCTTCCTCTAGCAGTCTTTAAAGGCTACTTCCTTCCATACAGAAAAGAGAAGTAATCACAGAAGAAGACAGAAATCACAATAAACATTGGACCACAATATTCCTGGTCATCACCAGAGCTACTAATTTTCCAACTACTGCAAATGCCATCTTTTTCAGTAAAGTAGTTATTCTGAAAGCCAGAAACAGCACTCTTGCACTGAGTGCTGTTTCCCTGTATATTTTATGCTACCATAAAACCTACCAATTTTTATTTAGTTTTCCTACCAAAATATATTATAAGGTACATCTGCCTAATTTTAAACCAAGTTGTGAGTGTGAGGATTGAGAAATATTCTGTTTTCTGAGAAACAGAATTACTTAAATGTCAGACTTAATACAGCTTTGTAGAAGTTAGAAATAAGATTGCTTGATCAGCAAAGTCAATAAGTTAGGTTTCGTATATTTCAGACATTATTAATATAAGGTAATGTTTAGTGTCACCTCTTTAACAATTAAAAATGATAGCAAGTGTAAGTATTACAAAAAGAAAATAAGAGATTTTACAAATTTTAATGTATATTTTAACCAATTTTCTTCACACTAATAAAATATAAGGTATCAAGATGTTGCTTTTATTTACTCACTTTGGTAGTTTTAATGTTAGTGCTCTTCCTTTATACCATTAGCACACTTCTGAAATTTGTACCTCATAGAATCATAAATATTTTCATTTTGAACATTAGTTTTTAAAATATTCATTATTGACCTGCTTTTTATATTTTCTTTTTATATTGATATGATCTGAAAACTTTTGTTCCTTATAATTAATTTATCTGTTTATTATTAATAATTGATACCCAATTTGTCTGTTACTTTTCTTCTTAATGAAGACAAATTATTTTTATGTTTTCATCAAAAATAACAGCTCAGCCAGGTATTGGTACTGTCTGCCTGCACAGTCTGATCCATTAGAGTACACAGTTTGTGCTTGTTCAAGCCCCAAAATAGATAACTTTATATCAATGGAGAAAATCAGTTATCTATATCATCAGAAATTGCTATCTGCTGTTGCTTAACTGCGTTTTACTCCCTGTATGACTGGTTGCAATTTGCCTGCTGAAAGACACCTACTAAAACTATTTTTTTTCTTGTGTACTTAAACATAGATCGAGATCAATGTCTTGAGACCCCTTGCCATCTGCCTGGGAATAAATGTTTGCGTTTCTCAAAAAACTGTCATGAAAAGTCAAGAGAAGCTCTAGGCACTGGAAGTGGAATTCCTCTGAGTTCAATTGGGTAAGAAGGCAAATTTCTTCAACAATTCGATTTATTTATCATTGGAGTGAGTTATGAAGGATGTGGTAGTTTTTGCTGTACTTTACAGCTTTCAGTTGTTTGATTGTTTCCAAAACTGCATGATATACTTCAAGAAGATCACAGAATGGTTTGAAATCAGCTAGTTCCAACCCCCTTACCATAGGCAGAGACATCTTTAACTAAATGAGATTTCTCAAAGCTCCATCCTCCATCCAGCCTGACCTTGAACTCTTCTAGTGATGGAGCATGCACAGCTCCCCTGGGCAACCTGTTCCAGTGTCTCGTCACCCTCATAGTAAATAATTTCTTCCTCACATCCAATCTAGATTTACCCTCTTTCTGTTTAAAACCCTTGCCCTTTTTCTTATCACTTCAAGTGCTGGTAAAATATCTCTATCTTTCTTATAAGCCTCCTGTAAGTATTGAAAGCTGCAACAAGGCCTCCCCAGAGCCTTCTCTTTTAAAGGCTGAACAGCCCTGACTCTCTCAACCTTTCTTCACAGGAAAGATGTCCCAGATCTGTGACCATTTTATGATCTTTCTCTAGACCCCCTCCAACAGGACCCTGTCTTTCTTGTACTGGGGATCCCAGAGCTGAATGCAGTACTCCAGGTGGAGCAGAGTAGAGGAAGAGAATCTCTCTCTTGCCAAATTTAGCTCTAGCTGTGTCTCAGTTTTCCTGATCCTATTTGTACACTCGTGGGCAGTATCCCTATATTCCACCGTGTATGCATTTCCCTCTTGTGTTTCAGTTGGAACAGGGGGAGAATTGAGAGCTCTTGTGCACTAAGAAAAATATCTTTAAATAGCTCCCAGCACTTTACTGATTCTTTACTCTTAAAGGCAATTTCCTGGAGAGTCCCAGCCACTAGTCCCTTAACTGAAAATTTACTTTCTTAAGCTTTAAGGTCTTGACTATACTTTTTGCCTATATCCTTTACCTATGTCCCTCACGATCATGAATGCCACCAGGGCATGATCAGTGTAGGCAGGTTACCACTAGTCTTGACCTCACCTTTAAGTTCCTCAGAGTTTGTGGGCAACAGGTTCAGTAACACATTTCCTTTGGTTGGGCTTTCTGTCACCTGGATTAGGAAGTTATCCTCAATCCACTCAAAGAGTCTCCTAGAGTGCTTGCAGCTTGCTATGGCACTTTTCTAGCAGACGTCAGATATTAGAGCTAATGCAAATTCATGGTATTAAATTCTGTATCATTTCTTATGAGTTAAAGAAGATTTTCATATTGTTCCTGCCTAAACACACAAAAATGAGCACTGCTTAATGATACATTCTCAGCTATTCCAATTTAGTACCTGATAATCCAAATTGCAGTAATGCTAATCATATTTGAACAAGATGGCAAAGATCAGGAGAGTAGAGATACATTCAAGAGATTTTCAACTGCCTCTGTAACAACAATCAAAAATAACTACTTGTATGTCAACAACCCTTTCTGAACTGAGGAAATACATAATCTTTCAGTGACCTTGGTAATATTCACCATGAGTCCAGAAAGGCTTAATATGTCTGTGACATCAGCTCCAGCGTGAATTAGGTTATTAGCCTCCTTAATTTGTATAATTACCAACAGTTTACCAAGCCTGTGTCTTTGAAGATGATTGATTAAAAAGTGTTTTTAACAAACATTTTGCAGTTGAATCACAGCAAAAGCAACTGCTGTTGTCTTCTCTCAAATTTTGTCATGAAAAATTATATAACTAACTCGTCACTTCAGCGATGATATGATTCACCTTCAGCATTTTTCTCTATAGGTCCATCACCATCATTGTGTCTGAAAGCATATATGCGACACATTTACATCCCTGTGTATCTATGTGCAGGTCATGACTCCAAAAAACGTGAACATCAGCTCTTTCTGACTGGCCTGTTCATGTGTAAGCCATTTCCTTTGGATTTAGAGTAACACCAAAGCAGACACACCCAGTACTGAGATATTTGACTCACAGAAATATAAACATCTCTGCTGGAAATAAGCTAATACTAAAATAGCATAATTATTAGCTTATTAAGGCTACCCAAAACGTTGTCAGGGAATGTTCTTGTTCCTAAAGGGAATGCAGTATTTGCATGTATATCCCTTGTCAAAAATGTATAGTCTCTTGAGAGAGAAACTGGTCTCTGAATGAGTAATAATGAGTCAAAAATAAACTTTTTTCTGGGCCTTTAAGCATTTAAGTTAATAACTAACAGTATTCCAATGTAAAATTTACCACTTTGAAAGTCAGTTTAAAAAGAAGCTTCTGATGTGGCCATGTAGATTTGTTTTTTGGGGTTTTTTCCTTGTAAATTCTTCCTTCTGGATTCTGTAGGAAAGGCATTGCCTTCTAGTAAGTGCTGCAGAGGTTAATAATATATTCAGCTTGAATAATACAAAAAGCATAGTAACATTTGACACATACAAGGATATAGGAGCACATTAAATGAATGTGAAGAACTGGCAGCTTAAAGGCAACAGTTGCATAATATTACCAGAGTAATGAGAAGTGTGCTACATATTAATAAATATGTGACCTTTTTATCTTGATTATTTTAAAATCATGTTATTTTTAAAATGAATAAACAAATGCCTTGTTTATCCTTACATAAAACCATAGTTTCACTTGACGGACTATACAGAATGATTTCTGTATGGGTAAAGTGGACTACTGCTGTATGGGTCATTGTAGCATTTATCACACCAATCTGTTTCTCTCATCATTTTAGAAAACTGCACATCAGGACAACCATCTTTTAAGCTAAATCTTAAGCTGAAGCAAGGGTATGCAAGTGTATTCATTTATACATAATGAAATTTTAAATTCCTAAAAGACAAATATAATTAAAATTAAAGAAGAAATAAAAGAGAAAAGAAAAGCCATAGAAGTAAGATAGCATTTAAGATTGTTATATACTTTAATAAGACACAATTTCTTATTTAAGGTTGTAAAGATTTGATTAATGTTTTATTATGTCTATCATTAATAACCATAGCTGCAACTTCAGAGGATTCATATTAAAAAAAAAACAAACCAGGAAGTGCTTGAAATTGCAAAATAAAAAAAACCTGGTCTACAAACTCTCCTTTTCACTTCTGCTCTATTATTATTTACCAGATACTCAAGCCTCTGGAGCAATTCAATAGAAGTAATTTATATTATAAAATAAGTGCTGACGGTCAGTTAACCTAAATGACCTAAGTGACTCAGCTTATTATGAGATAATTTATCAACTTTCCAGCAAGAGCTGAATTATCCCAGGAACTCACAGCTCAAACCCTTAGGTCTTGCTGTGTCTTGCAGAGATGAAACCCTGAGCTTCTGGGGAGTTCCATACAGAAAGCAGTGGTATTGTGCCAGACACAGCTCAGAGGATACCATTGAGATGCTTGGTCCCTTGGTGTGTGTCCCCCTTGTCCATAATCCAGAGGCAGAGGGGTAGCAGTGTTGCTCAGGCAGGGAGAGATAACTGCTAAGGGCATGAGCACCACAGCCTGATGGGTTACATGGAGAGCTTTCCCAGTAAATCTGGCAAATTCTGCTTGTCGAGTAGGCTATAGAAACCCTAGCTGTATCCATCAGTAACATGCCGCAGGTTTCCTTGTCCTTGGTCTCTCATTTGCCAAACTGAGAGACGAAACCACCTCCTCCGAACTTCACATTTCTCTTACAATAATTACCCTGTAAAGCATAAAAGTTGCTGGTTTTCATAAAGGATATAAAGTATACAGCCACAATGGCAAAGACAAGAGGAAGAAGTGCAGTACATCATTATCTTTTCATATTCTTAAATCGCTATTATAACTAACCTAAACAAATGAATCTCTTTTCCCTCACAGATGCATAAGCTTGGCTAGTTGTATGGGAGAGGGAGGAATGGGCTCCCTTTTCTCATACCAATAATTTGGCAAAATGAGTTTTTTTCCTCAGACCAGCAATCAGATACCTCAACTTGGAGTAAAACCATGATTGAAGAGCAGAGGTCTCAGAAAACAACATGCTGTGATAAAGCAAAAAGCTTATAGGATGTGTAACAGGGATAAACAGTTCATGTGTAAATCATGCTGATATTCTTCTTCTTTCCCTGTCCTCCCTTTTATTATTGCTTCTGTTACTACAGCTACTATTTGCATTCCAGTAGCTCCTACTGGCTCCAGCTAAAATCGAGCCTCTGTTGTAACAGACACCCTGTGCACCCCTACTAGCCTGTAACACATTCAGTTGTATAAAGAAGATTTAAAAAATGTGATAAATGGCATATTATTTTTCATGGTCCATACATGGGTAGTCAAGGGTCTGAAAAATCAAGTGACTTGCTGAAGTGTGCAAAGGAAGTCTGTGGTAGAGACAGCAAGTCACCACATTCATCTCATGTTGCACTCCTGTGGTCTGAAGTCCAGGATCATTTTTGCCTGATTTTGGCACTTTTACCATCCATTCTCAAGGACAAAAGCTTGCTTATAGGAGAACCAGGTATCATGCAGAGAATTGATACGGTGTAAAGCCTCAGTATGATATTAAAAAATACCCGTTTCTTTTTAAAAATCCAGTAAAAAAGCATCAGGGTTTGCAATCAAGCAATATTCCTGGTAGCTTAGTAGGTACCACAGATTCTTGAAAATAGTGAAGGACTAGTAAAGAAAATATGAAAAATCCAAAGCGGGTATTTTAAACAATTCAGAGCAGTTTGTAGGAGATTGCTGTGCTCATTTGTTCTCTATTTGTAGTGGCGTAAGTGTCAAACCCCTTAATTTCACTGCTAACAAAATTAGCAAAACTTACATATAAGACGTGTACTGCACAAGGAGAAACTTAACTGAGCTGTTATCAGAAAGGACACCTTTCCTGACTGAAATTATCACCAAGCTAATCTACTATCATAAATCATGGCATATTGCTATTTCTTGGTCTTCGTGAGAGGTCATCTTCAAGTAACAGTTGGCACTACATCATACGGTAGACTCTTTGGTTTTCTTTTGAACAAGTAGGCATATGTTAACATTTATCTTTTGTTTATATCTTGAGCTTAGTTTCTGTATTTGAGCTCATTCTCTTCTGGATATATTCAAATGACAGACAATGCATCATTCTTACACTGTTCCGTTCATGACTATCGTATTAAGAAAGCATTGTGTACTCTGAATAGGTTAATTGGTTGGTAGCTTAATCTAAGTGGGAGACTGTTGAAGACAATAAGTGTGTTTTTTACCAATGGCATTATACACAGAACTATTTCATTCATTTGTGTATACATTTCGCTTTCCCTTTTTCATTTCAGAATGCTATTGTATTTTGCTTTTATTTGCATGAGCTTCTGTAAGAATGTTGCTATTAACATATTAGACTGGAAATAGGTTGGACTGCTCACTAAATGCTGCCTGTTTTCTTTCCACTGAATTCTCTGCATGCAATTTAGAATTCTGCTTCTAATAAGATTATTAAGGAAATAATGAAAACCAGTAGGATTGTTCTGCTAACAAGTTTCCTTGGTGATTAATGAACTAAATAATAATGTTTCTCTCTATGGTCAAATTCTGCCTCCAGCTGGACCAGTGAGAAGAGACTCTGTAAGTCTCTTACTTCTGTAAGTCTCTTGATGCCAACTGAGCTATTCTAGATTCACTATGGTAGATTTAGACACTGTGGTATAAATGATAGAGAATTTGACTTCACATGTGTCAATAGTTTAAGGCTTGTTTGTGGTTTGTGGGTACTTATTTGAAAAAATGGTATACTGTATAGCCTTAAAAATTACGTAGCCAGGAACCTTCCTAACAAGAGCAAGGAAGTCTCGCTTTAACCATAAAACAGAAAGAAAGGAGAGCAAGCCAAGAGAGGCTGCCTGTGAGGCAGGCTTACACATGTGAAGAATGGTAACAGTTACAATCTACTATCCTCACTCTGGCTGCAGAATTCCTCTCAGACTGATGCATGTACACACTGGGTAATGTTTTCCAACATAAAACCGTACGGTTTATATAGAGACTGGATAGCTCATCTACTGGGCAAGGTGAGAAAAAAAAGTAGAAATTGTACACCATTCCTCTGGAAGACTCAGTAAAACAGAGTATTTTTTGTCATTGGATACAAAGAGCAGATCCAGAGCGAGTTCTGGGTGGCATGTGTTTCAACATACTAACTGTTCTCTACGTAGACCAAACAATTAGATTTAGACAATCACATGCCATCTGCCTGAAGCTCAAATTATCTGTTAGGTATACCTGCCTAAACTTCCCCTTATTTCCCCAAGAAAGCTTAATAAGGAATAAGCTATGATCCATTTGCTCATTCCCTAGGGCATGCCAGCTTGAAGAATGGGTTGGTACTGATAGGTAGGTAAGAAAGTGGATATCTTCTACTGTCCAGGAAAGAAGAAATCAAGTAAACAGACTGAAGTGCTATAGAAGGAATGGTCCTCAAAGACCCCAGAAAGCATTTTTCAATACTGAAGACAGACATTTCAAAGATATATCCACATTGTTTTCTTTTAGAGGTAGATAGAAGCAAACAAAAACTATCACACAAACTCAACAGTGTCTTTAACCTCCCTCGTTCTTTCCATTGCAATTTTGCTTCAGAAATCCAGAGGCGTGGGCTGTTTTCTTTTCTTTCCTAAGGACAGAAACGATAGAGGCTACCACTTCTCTCTAACTCCAGCATAGTTTTAGAAAACCAACCACGGAAGATCAAATTGTAAAAGTCTTTCTACAAGATATTGGATTTTTTTTCTACACCTATCTTTTGTGGCCATGTGTGGAGACTGAGGATTGACAGCATGCTTTTCTTTCTCTTAAGTATACACTCTCAGTCAAGGATTTGATTAGCACATTTCTGCCAATAAAATGGGCTGTAATTAGCTTTTAATAATCAGTGTGGTTTTGCTATATCAGCATGTGATTTAGACACTTGTGGTATTTTAAAAGCTGTATTCAGGAGATCAGTACCACCTATTACATTTGGGGCAAATAAAGCTTTTAGAATAATGTTTGGAAAAGCAGCACCCTGTAAATATAAGGTGGTGTTGCACCATATGGAGACTGGCTTTATGACATATGGTTTGAATTAACAAGTTTAAAACTGTTAGGATCAGTTTTTCTTCCACTGAAGGCAGAAAAAAAAACCCTACAAGATACGTACAGTTAAATAAGCTTCAGTAGCGGATACAGACCCAGCTTGTGCCAACACGTTCTAATTCAGTTAAAATACTACTTAGGCTAAACTAGTTGGTTTTGGGGTTTTCTTTATGCAAACAGTATTGCCAGCTGCAAATGTGTTTTATTACTGTTAGTACAAGGACCATCGTCACCACCACCATCATTATGATTGTGGTCCTCATTAAAATAAATGTTTGGCCCTGGTTTTGCATTAAAGCTATTTGAAAAGACAAGGCTGAATGACAGATAAAAACAAAGGATGGAAGGGGTCTTCTGATCTCACCTAATTGAATCTTTGTTGGCTGAATTGATCTGAAAAAAGTTCAAAGATCTGGGATCCATATTACACAAACATTGTTTCATTTAATCAAAACAGTCTTTGAAGTGCCTTGCTTGCAGACCACCTGTAGCTTTGAAATCTGAAGTCATAGGAAAGCTTCCCTGATGGTCCATGGTTATGATATGCCAGAGAAAAATAAAAACAGAAAAGGGAGAGGTCCGTGAAAATCTATTTTGTAACAATATTTCTTTTAAGAACCTTTTTACCCATGTTTGTGCTAAGCCACCTGGAAGAGCAAGCAAAGCTCTCAGCATAAGGGAATGCACATTTTTTTCATGTGCTTTTTGTCTTCATTCAGAACTTTATTTTTTGTGGTATTTAAAGACAGTTTCAAAGACAAAATAGTCATGAGGTTACCCTTGGTCTCAAATAAATGTAGCTATACTGTAAGAGCTTCCTCTCTCAGATCTCATCTTGCATTTGAGAAAGTTGAGCTCTGTTCTGAAGCAAGAAACAACAACAGTATATATTAAAATTGCAGCAACAGAATAAGGAAAAGAAAAAGAAAGAAATGAAACATTCAGGGCCAGGATCTCCTCCAGGGATGCAGGTTATTGCTACAAAGGAGCTACAACATAGCATGGATGGATGCTATCTCATTAACTGCAAAAAAGTAACATTTCAGACCTTCATGGCCAGTCGGTCAGACTGGACGAGCATTCTCCAACCCTATTTTCCCAAGAGTTTCTATCTGGAAAACAAACATAGCAGTGACATGACTGGAATATTCTGCTTTTCAGCAGTCATCAAGCATTATGTCTTCCTTTTGGAACTGTAACCATACAGTTTAATTTAGAGAAGCTCAGAAATTGCTAAGGACTGGCAACAACCAGCACAGGATCACTGAACTACAACTGATGCATTTATAGCCTGCTATCTGTAACTCAAACTGTGTTGGAAAAAGCTGAGAACCTGAGACAATATTTCCTCTCAATGGTTCAAATCTCATAGAGGATAAAAGTAATCATATTGAAAACAATGTTAGAAGATACTAAGTTTTCTCAGCTGCAGTTTACACCTAATTTCCTGGTATTGAAACTGGGGAATACAGTCCTGTAGACCTACCTGGAAATTGATAATTAATTTCTATATTTTTCAGATAATTCCTAGTAACATTCAGATTTCCCTCCCTTTGTAATCCATTTCTCAATTCCACACATCCATTCTCAAAATCTCATGTTCCAGTTAGAAAAAAAGAGATCTTCTAAATCTGGCTAGACTATTTAGCTACACACTTCCATTAAAATTAATCTTCTGGTTTAGAATATCCTGTCCTAGTGGCTGCACCCCAATATTGTACTGCAGCTCTGAACTGCCTAGAAGAAAAGACCAGTGTGTCAGACTACCTGAGGAATTCACAGAACATGAATTCCTGGAATGTTCAGAGCAAACAAAGTTCTGTGCTCCTTCTTACTATGTAAATTACATATTTAATGGAATGTAAATGGTCACTTCTTTTTTTTCTATGTAACCCAGGTCTCTCTCCATATGGAACGTCTCAAAAGAGGGTGTCAAGGGCAGAATTCTTATTTTAGAGTAAAATGATCAAATCATAATTATTTTATTAATCAAAGATAATAAAACCATACTACTGTCTGGGTGCAGCTTTAGTGATAATGCATGACACAAGTTTAAGTGAAGGTAAAACGTTGAGAAACATCAGGGAACAATCCCTAGCTATGCCAGCCATAATGGGAACAGCGTGTGGTCCACTGATTGCCTGTCAACACACAGTCAGCAATTTCCAAATAGACCATTTACATCTTACCTTATTCTACAAAATACAGTATTATACCACAGAAGAGACTAAGGTCTTTAAGGTAGAATATATGCATGTGCTGTCATGTAGTTACACACATATTATATGAAGGCAATGTAAAAAAATCAGAAATGTTAAATATTTTACTTCTTATTTCATGAAAGTGTTGGGATCTTTGACCTTCATGCTCTTATTCTAATTGTACTATAAAGCCCAGTATTTAAAATAAAACAAACATAATAGTTTTACATGCAAACACATATTGGATACCTACAATATGCTGACTTTAGCAAATAAGGATTTGTCCTTTGCATCTACCGAAGTTACATGTGGTTTTGCTATTTCAGAAGAAATGTGGCCCGTAATATCTTGGGCTAGCATGCACACAATATATGCCTGCACTTGGCTTTTATATATTTATGTCCTGCATGTCACAAATCAATATGTGTATTTTGGAGCTGTCAAGCAATGCTAAAAAGTTAATGTACAACAGATTTATTAAATATATAGGGATAATAGCCACCTCTATGTGACTCTTTCTGTATAAATGCCTAGAGAGATAGATAGATGGATAATTTTGGCACGTTAAATCCTCTTTCCTTGCTGATAACACATCTGCCAGCAAGTGTGCTGTGTGATAGACATTTGCCCTTCTCTACATCAATACCTGATAGTTAGGCAGAAAAGAGGCAACATGACATTAGCATATCTATTTCCCTCTGTTTCCTCTACAGGTGCTAAATAATTAGTACTGGTTGAATTATTCATTGCAAATAATATTCATTGTGAATTTAGCCTTCTTTTTTTTTTTTTTTTTTTGCTTACAAATCATTCAAGAGGAAATCCTGAATTCTGCAAATATATTTGTCACTAATAAGTATTTAACAAACACTAGGACAAAGTTCCTTTAACCTAGAAAAACACTGGTTTATAAATCAGGTTTTTTAGACAATTGTAATTTATGACTGGCCATCAAAAGCCGATGCTGTGGTTTCTATGTTTCTGTTAGTAGACTTTAATTTTTTTTAAAAGTGACTGAAAAGTGCTAACTAGCAAATAATCCACACCTGGAGTAAATTTTCTATCTCACAAGGCTTTATAAGACTTTTGAGATTAGCAAATAGAAATTACAGAGAAGTAAGAAATTTGTCAATAAGCTAGTGAATCTGTTCTTCATTTTGCACTGCCACTATGTAATAGTTTAAGTCTAACCAAGCATACTTGGACAAGAGGAGTTACAGTGTCATTGACTCTGTATTTCTAGTAACTAAATCCCAATCTGGAATGCAGCTGTGTCAGAAGCGGTAACTATAATGATAATCTAATGGAATAGCATAGGCAAAGCTTCATAGTGGAGCTGATTACAGCTAACTGGGATAAGGATGGCTACTTACAATTGCACATCCTCTCCAGCATTCTGGACTGGAGTTTCCTATTCAACTTCAAAGTTGAGAATTAAGATTTTCTTCATAAGCAACATATTTTCTATCAGTGAATGCATATACAGATATACATGTCACCTATCATTTTAAACTAGAAAGAAATCTCAGAAAATTTGAGCTGAGAAACTGTAACAAAATAAAAGAATTGAAAATGTGCTTTTAAGACAACTTTAGAATGGAGGTTACTGTTAGCCCTCTTACTAGTGAGGTATCCCTAAAACCTTTATTAAAAAGAAAGACAGAAATCAAGGGCTGTATACAAAGTAAGGCCATGCACAATTTCTTCTAATCAAAAAAAAAAGGAAGAAGTGGATCTTAAAATATCTGCCAGTCACTCAGCACCGTATTCATCCAGCACAGGAGGACAAATTATAACGAAGTCTATTGCACTCCAGCTTCTTCTGTCCTTATGCATTTTTTAAGGGCTTCACACTCTCCCTTACATATGAAAAGAGGAAAATTCTGCTGATTTTTTGTCACTACGGATGAGGAGAAATTCTGCTCAGTTATAGACATCCTGCAGGTTAACCCCTGCCAAGTATATTTGCTGAGTCTTGAGAAGGTTACTGGAGCAGAAATATCGCCTACCTTTCCATACAGAGTAACGACATGGCTTGAAAAAGTTAACATTTCAAGATTACACAAGATTGAGTTCTATGTGCAACCTTCCAACTATGTAAATTCCTCGCATTTTATGAAATGGAATATAATCAAGTGGTCTAATGTCAGCCAGCATCCAAAGGTAATTGCTTTTCTGGAAGAAAAAAAATAATGATTTTGCAATATTCAGCACAATGTTCTTTATCATTTTCAGCTAGTCCAGTTATATTTTGAGTCCCTGTGTATTTTAATCTGTATTATAAACATTGTTACAT
The DNA here is from genome assembly GCA_033124195.1 of Coracias cyanogaster. Taxonomy (NCBI): domain Eukaryota; kingdom Metazoa; phylum Chordata; class Aves; order Coraciiformes; family Coraciidae; genus Coracias; species Coracias cyanogaster. The sequence goes on along the minus strand of JAVSBS010018669.1, from coordinate 116,136 downwards.
TCTTTTTTTCTTTAATATAACCTTAACTTTTAGTGAGAGCTTTAGTCTTTCTGCTGATGAAGAGCAATAGGGCAACAGAAACACCACAAATCCTTTGAGCCCACAGACATTATTTACCATATTGCAATACATATTATTACCCTTAAATACAAATATGAAAGTAGCCTCACATCTCTCCAGCTGAAATGGATATTGAGATATTGATAGAAAAATCCCCATGGGTGATCGAATGGACTCCAATAAACAAAATTGTCTGAACTTTGAAGTACAAATGTGACACTTCAGCTAACTCCTTTGCGACGATGCCAGGTGCAACACGACAAGACCTGATAATCTGCATAATTTCACCAACTAGGACATCAGGGAGAATGCCACTGGTTTGAAAACAGTGCTTGAAAATTCTCCCTGTGAGACCCCTTTAGACAAGAGAGGAAGCTTCCTTTACTACATAGGAAAAAAAAAAAAAAAAGGAAATTTGTTCAAATCCAGCATTTGCCTGTGGCCACTTGTCTTAGTGCAAATCCTTCATCATCACTTAAGCTACTAGCTACTTGTTGCTATTGTGCTGAAGATGGCTTCATCCTTAATGCATATACAAATGAGCTTGCATTATTACTCATTTTTTAAGGAAGAATGTGAATCATAGAATCATAGAATGTATTGGATTGGAAGGGACCTCTAAAGGCCATCTAGTCCAACCCCCCTACAATAAGCAGGGATATCTGCAACAAGGTCAGGTTGCTCAGAGCCCTGTCAAGCCTGACTTTGAGTGACTCCAGGGATGGGGCTTCCACCACCTCTCTGGGCAGCCCATTCCAGTGCTCAACTACCTTCATATTGAAGAACTTCTTCCTATTGTCTAATTTAAGTCTAACCTTTTCTAGCTTAACACCATTACCCCTTGTCCTGTCACTACAGACCCTTGAGAACAGATCTCATCCTGCCTTCTTACAGGCCCCTTTCAGGTATTGGCATGTCACTATAAGGTCCCCTGGAGCCTTCTCTTCTCTAGGCCTCCCTCAGCCTGTCTTCATAGGAGAGGTGGTCCAGCCTGGTCCAGCCCTCTAATCACTTTCGTGGCTCTCCTCTGGACACACTCCAACCAGTCCATGTCCTTCTTGTGCTGGGGGCTCTAGAACTGGATGCAGTACTCCAGGTGAGGTCTACCAGGGCAGAGTAGAGGGGCAGAATCATCTCTCTCAATCTGCTGGCCACACTTCTTTTGATGCAGCCCAGGATGTGATTGGCCTTCTGGGCTGCCATTGCGCATTGGTGGCTTATGTCCAGCTTCTCATCAACCAGTACCCCCAAGTCCTTTTCCATGGGGCTGCTCTCCAGCATGTCCTCTCCCAGCCTATATTGACAATGCTGGTTGCCCTGGCCCAGGTGTAGAACCCTGCACTTGGCCTTTGTTGCAGTCCGGGTGCAAGCGTCCGTGCCGCCTCCCAAAAGGGAAAGGGATTGAGGGCAAAGCAAGATACTACCCCAGCAAGCTCTTAGGCAACCATGGAGATCGATGAGTATTTAATGAATTTATTACCAGGTATATTCACATAAACCGTATCTACTCTATGGAGATATTATGATATCAAAGGACGCCACGCCCACCCACTCACTCCCCCTTAGTCAACCTGGTGTGGTGTGG
>JAVSBS010018669.1:96717-108438 GCA_033124195.1 Coracias cyanogaster | reverse complement strand
AATATCTAATCTAAACCTCCCCTGACGCAACTTTAGGCCATTTCCCCTCATCCTATCATTACTAATTTGAGAGAAGACACCAGCACTAGCCTCGCTACAACCTCCTTTTAGGTAGTTGTAGAGGGCAATGAGGTCTCCTCTCAGTGTCCTCTTCTCCAGACTAAACAAACCCAATTCCCTCAGCAGCTCTTCATAGGGCATGCCCTCCAGCCCTTTCACCAGCTTTACTCTCTGAAGCATAGGAGATGGAATTCCCAGGGAATTGTCTTCAGATTGTTTCACATTTTAGGGTTTTAAACATATGTATCTACATGTAAGCTAGTAGTTTCCACTATACTTAGTAGACAACCAACCCAGACAGATCAGGAAGGCAAGGATGTAGCTCAGCTGAACAAATGTGGGTAGATGTCTCCTTTAGAGTGAACTGAACAGCTCCCTGGACACCTTTAGCATGGACTAAATCCACATTGTTGTGGAAACTTTTGTACTTAGCTCACATAGAGACAATAGCTTTTAGTTGTCTAGAGTCTGGAGTTTATCCCCACTTTTAGTATGAATGCATAAGAATAGCACATTTAATCATCTGACATTGCAGGGCTTTGGGCATTGGGAGCATCCTGGTATCACTTGTTCTCTTCTGGAGATACAAAATAATTCAACATTTCAGTGAAACCCAAGATGTTGGACTCAGTGAAGGACAGCTGCAACTCTGAAATTTAATGATGTGTAAAACATAAGAGATAAGACTAGATGATCTCTTCCTGCTTTAAGTGTTACCATGGTTGTTCGACTCTGAAAAGAAATTTGGTGACACCCTGTTTTTCTTGGAGAATATTGCTGTCTTGAAAAGAAAGTAGAATCAAAATTCACAAAGTCTTTCTTTTTACATTTTTTTATTTAGAGATCCTGGCATTATGGTCCTGATCAGGACATAGCTCAGACGCTGTTTTCCTCTTCTAGAAACAAAAAACTCCTCTTCAGCATAAATTTCTCTGCAGGATTTATCAGCTCTGAAGCTTAGAATCAGTCTACTCTCTGAACAAGCTGTCCTAAAAGGTGCTTGTGGAAATGTGCCCCAAGAAATGAATTGTTAAAGACAACCCTAGGGAGAACAAATGCTTCCAAAAGTACTTAACAATACTTACCATCTATATAATTTTTTTGTTTGTTTTCAGAGCACAGTCCAAACGCTCATAATTAACATTAATTATATTACCACTTGTAAAGTGGCACAATTTCAGGGTGCAAAAGCTCATACAACCTATTTTCCATGGAACTCTGAAGCACAGGATTTGCAAAGCTATAAGGGAAGTGGGGGTTTTGGTTCCCCAGATAACACAGCAACGATATCAAAATCAGTACGAGTCAGCCCTCAACTCGAGTGTTTCTGTAGAGGCTGTTAGCTTTGTTGACACCACATCATCTCACACACACATGGAGAGTCTGACCAAAAGCTTCTGAACACACACATGTGCACTCATCTTGCCAGAATTGAAGCCGGAGACTTGAGAGTTTCTCACTAAATCCTGTGTTCCTTTCACCTGACCTACCTGCCAAGTAGATACATAAATAATCCAGAGATATCTACTTCATCAGTGCTGAATAACACTAAAAACAGGAAGGAAAATAGTCATGAACTAGAAAAGTGGAAAAAAAAAAAAGTAATAATGAGATGGGAGAAGGGAATTACAAAGGTTTGAACTTGGTTTTAGGTAAAAGTTTGTGAAAATAATAACAGAAAATAATCTCAGGTAGGTCTTTGCCTTCCCTGCTGTCTTTCTGTCACTATGCTTCTGAACTGCTGATTTTTTAAAATAAGTTTGCTCTTGGTGGTTGCTGAGCAAAAGACACACTAACAAGGAAGATGGTGACACCATCTACAAAGAGCTATCAAACACACATTTTGGACAAACAGGAAAATTATCTGTGTCATTTGCGCTCGTCATAGGACTACTTGTCACAAAAGCAGGTAAACCAATTTCAAACAGAAATGCAGTTTCAGAGTTACACTGTCCCTTTTATTTCTGTAGGGGGTTCATTCAAAAAACCACACTCTGCAGGACCAAGTAGAAAAAGCTTCCATTAGGGCTGTACAGTATGTGACTAAAGGATTTGTTAACCTTAGCGCTTCAAAGCACACTTGAAAATAAGATTCAAATGGGCTCTTTCTTTTGTGGTTCTGTAGTGATAAACGAGTTCTCCATGCACCAATGCTCATGATTACTACTTCTCCAAAGTTGTGACTTCGGATGAACGCTAGATCAGTCTAAGTAATGTCCAGCACATTTCATCCATACTAAATAATGTATGCCATGGCAGGCCTCTCCATTTTGGTTAGGAAAAAGCTGCAAGTCTAGTCAGAGCTTTTCTGGAGTTATATCATCAATCTTAAGGTGTTCCACAGAACTTGTGTGCTTTTTCCACTAAAGAAAGGAAGGGAAGGGGAAGCCCAGTGCATAATCTGTACTTTTCGCCATTAAAAAAAAAAAAGATGTGGATTTATAGTTAAAGAATGGTTTGCTTTAAAATTCACTCATAAGCTTGTGTTTTAAAACACTTATGCTTGAATCTCTGCAAGAAGCTTACTTCCTAATGATCAGTTTATGAATTAGTGGAATAATTCATGACATGCCCTTAGGATCAATACTTTTAAATGTGCCTGTGGGTAACATCGCTCATATGATTCATCCCAATGTAACAAGTGGAACTATTCAAATACTTAAAGTTATTCACAAGTGTAGCTGCTTAACAGACCTTTACTGTTCTTATGAAAGTGAAATACCCATTTTGCCACAGGAGCCCACTGAATACATTTTATTTAGGATTCTTCTGATTCTGACAACACTCTATTATCAGCAGTGTTAGGTGTAGTTATTCCTCTCTCTCTCAGTATAATAAAAGTCTCCAAAATGTTATTCTTCCTCAAGAGTGAACACATTCCACAAAGGGTACTGGGAAATCCCGCTCCTTCAAGGTATACATGAGCCATCACTTTCACATCTTGTCTGTAACTGATACCTGTTGGTCCTGGTGATTCAGAGCTTGATACCCTGATGGCCTCTTTTGCTCTTCAAGAGTTGATTTATCCTCCAATTTAAGTCTAATAATTTAGCATCTTCAAAATTTAGATCCTTGCCTCTGCTGCTTGTTAATGCTGCTGTTTTATCTGTACCCCTTGGATGGCTTAGTTTAGTCAGTCTTTCTGTTTGCTTTCCTGTCTACCTATCCTATTCATCTTCTACAGACAAAGCTTTGTTCATGGCTTTTAAGCCTCAGCACAGCTCTGTCAGTATTCCTCCAAGGAAAAGAAACTTTGTAGTAAACATATTGACAACATCTAGGAAACATTTGTATTATTTTTATATAAATAGTACATATATCTTGCATGTATCTGAATAATATGAATTTACTTCATTTTATGTAAATGACATCAATCTTCCTACACTTGTAGTAATATTCGAAGAAAGCTGTAAAATAGAAAATTACAAGTAATGATGGAGTTAAGATAATAATGGTTGGGCAATGAACAAGGTTCTATCTAAACTAGAATAATTTATTTAGTTTTCCAAAACCTACAGCCTATAAGAAAGCAGATTAGAATTTCTAGAGAAGTAAATTAGGTTCGTTATTCTCAAGCACACTGTATTTTACCCAGTCTTAGTGCACACACATTGGAAAAAGAGAGCAGATACAGCCAGGTAAGAAGATGCCTTCTTCTCCCTGTCAGGAGAAAAGAGTTGGAAAGAGAGTTTGAAAACCTTTACAAAGGTATTACTAAGGCAAATAGCTCTAAATGATTTGTGATTTTATCCTTATCAGCTCGGAAACCTGAAACTAATACATTGTGCTGGGTTTCACATGTGTGTGTGTGTTTTTAAGACACTATTTCAGTGCTGAATCTCTGCTGCAAATTTACATTGCTCCAGAGGAAGCTGTAATGTGTACCAAAACCGGGAATGTCCCAGTATAACTAGTGCTGCTGGTAAACAGAAGCCTGGAAAGGAAAATAGACACCCTAAAAAGGAGAACTGATTTTGCCACGTTACAGTGTAAGTCACATGTCACTTGGGGAGAGACTCAGAGCCTTCTAGTAGCTGTCTCAGGCACTAAATCATTCTATTCAGCAAAATGGAGAGCTGTTGGTACACCCTGTTTCCCTCAGATCTTCACTTTGGTTCTCTGGGATAGCAATGTATAGCAATAGAATATATAAACTTTCTCAGCTTCTAAGAGTGCAATAGTTTGTCCCTCATACTAAATCAGTTATGCCAACTGAAGAATAGCAAACATGCTCACCAACTCCTCAGCAGGCAGAAAAGTCCATGTTTTGATTCACTTTTGGTTTCAGTGATCTTTGCTCCCATCTGGCATCTCTAATTGACAGCTTCTTTGCAGATGATGGAGACAGTAATATGATTCTAAGCTTTAAATTATATATTTAAAACCTCATGAAGTTACAGAGTGATTCACTCTGAAGGGAGCTCTGATAAACCCTCTCACCAGAAATGAGGAAAAGTATTGTAATAGAAACAGCACCAGTTATAACAGTGGTGCAAATAGAAGGATCACTCACAGGGGACTGGCATGCAGCCACTGCTTGGGCAGAGCACAGCAGGCTTGCTCCATCCTCTGCCCTGCACTACTTGTATTTAAAACACAGGCAAGTGAGAAATAGCGGTTTTGACTGGAAGTATGAGAGTGTTATGTCATCAGGTGCAATGTAACATTGCAGCTTTGGTTTCAACATAAGTGTCAGTAGTGGCAGGACAAGGCTTAGGTCTCTGTTACTTTTTGCATTTTGTCCCTCAAAAATCCCTGACAGGACAACTTTGAGCTATAAATCTCTAAAGCCAAGCAGTGGGAGCAGGTTTAGGTCGAGCTAGATGAATCCTGCATATCCTGTAGACCAGCACTATCTTCTCTTTTTCTGGTGTACAGCTGGCTGGAGGTATCCACAAGGTGTTACACTGATCTTCATCCCCTTCAGAACCCTGAAAACCTTGTTCCTTGGTAATATATTGTCTTGCTCCCAGTTTGTATTTGACTCTTCTGTAAGTTCTGACTTCAGTGAAATTTTGTCTGAATAAAGTGGAAAGTGCATTGGCAAAATTATCTGAAAGGAGGGCTCTGTATGTGTGTAGGAGTGGGAGGATGCCAGGTCACTTATATGAACAGAGAACATGGGGCAGGCATCCTGGGTCACGCATGTGATGTATGAAGAGCAGAACAGCATGGAGATATCCTGGGGTGCTTGTAAGGAATTGGAGGAATTATGCAAAAGGTACAGAAACAGGGTCTTTTCCTCCTGAAAAGGTCTTTACCTTGGTAGTATGAGTATCTATTTCTCAGATCAACTCACTGCATCCTCTGCGGGTTTAACAAGAAGCTGTAGACCGACCCTTAAAACAGCAGCAGCTAACATGTTTCTGTTTTCCGGTGTTTCACCCAAGGCTAAAAACATTACCTTACGCTTGTTTTATTCTCCATTCAATATAACATTGCAGAGTGAAAGGATTGAGAATTTAGCTGTTCCTGTCTGGAAAATTCAGGTTAAAATTAGCTTATAAGCCTCTGTTTCAAGCTTGAATATATATTCGTTTAAAACCACAGGATGCTAATCTCAAAACAGCAGTTTTAAAGGAGGCTCCTCCTTTCCTAATACATGGATTTGATTTGCTCTCTTCCATTGGACTCTTTTGGATTTTATCATTAAAGAACTGAGGCCCCATTTCACATATGTAAACGTTAAAGAACGCATGTACTTTCCACAGAACAGGGATTGCTGAAGCCTATTCACAAAGTTTTCCCTCCTTGCCCTGCCTTGCTCCCATTGATAGCAAATCTGCTGCACTCTGTGTATAGTTTTTATGAAGCATTTTGGGATGCTTAATAAGTAAATTCTCAATAAAAATGCAAATTATTATTATTTTAAAAACATGTCGGCCCACTGTGCCATGTAGCATTCTCAGGAGCAGCGTTCTTACAAACTGGGATTTGAAAAACAGCACAGAATTTAGCTTGAATCAAATGGCATTATGTATTTAGTCATTTATTGAAGCCACTTGGTAGAAGTTGGGAAAAACATTAGTTAATGTTATTCATATGGGGGTTCCTGGTTACGCAGCAATACTTTTATTTCCTATTTCTTAGTTCCTCTTCCTTCTCTAAGGCCTGTATGCTTCAGCTTCCTATTAAGCTTGCAGCAAGACCTTTTTGCTGCTACAATGTGTGAACCAGCAACAGAGGCTGCTAAAAGTTCATGTTGGATATTCCAGGCACTGCAAGGAGCACCCAGGAAAAGTAAATTGCATCCACAGCATGAGCCGTCTGCCTCACTGGGTCTGAATTTAGCTCCCCTCTGAGACAGTGAATCAACAATACTTTGGCCTGTTAATTCAGCTGTTAAGTGATTTTGGTTGGGCTTTGGAAGAGTATTTTTCACCTTAAAGCAACAGCAACACTCTTTCAGGTTGCTGCAATAGTTCGGGTCAAAATTTCAGGTATATGTTGTGCAAGTGAAAGGTGACAATTTGCCACCTTGCAAAAGATAAGTTCTCTGTTGATGAGCTATGCAGTGGCAGTGCAGGCTGTTCGTTCTTAGCCTGAAACACACAACAGCTGCCTAGCACAGGTCCCACGGGGGTCTGTGCGACTTCTTTTTTACTTTGACATGGAGATGAGTTAGAGCAATAGCACATCCGTACAAAAAGTCTTGGTCTTCGTTTTACAGTGATGTGGCCCTCCAGTAACACGCATGCTTTGCTCTATTTTCCTTCAGTACTGTCTGTATGAGACAGAATTTATCTGTCTATTCAGAGAATCTCACTCAAAGTAGCTATCTTTTACATTCTCTTTCTGTGGCAACTTTGCATTTGTCCATCTTCACCGGTACTGAGGTAGGCGGAAATTCCTCACACCTTCAGACCCCAGAAAATTGATTAATAATGACACCTCATGCAGGGATTTATCATAGTGATGACACATCTTATTAGAGAGGTTGACTCATGAACCAGCTCCCTTCCCATTTGTGATCACATAGCATCTCACTAGCAACTGTAGCAATTGTAACATTAGGCAAGTATTTAGAGTTTTTAGAGGGGTTTTAGTGACACTTGCCATCTGGAACAAGATCAAGAGACAACATCATACAGGTCATTGGCCCATTATAATAACTGAAAGTAATTTGTAGACCATAACTGGTCCATGTGCCAGAGTTTCTGACTAAAAGAAAAAAACAACAACAGGCAACCATTGTTAAAATATCATATTCCAAAACAGAAGACTCCAAAGAATAAAAAAAAAATAGCCAGGGTACTAGAGACATCCTAATGGAGTTGGTAGATATGGCAGAAAGAGGCCCACTGCACTCTTCTGTAGAGGCAACTAGAAGCCAAGCAAGGTACTTTTGGCCCCTAAAATGACTAGCAACCAATCATGAGCAATTGCACTGCATATGCAGCTTTTCTGCTGCTTATCCCCATATGACACAAAGCTGGTTTTCCCCTTGAAAGCAGTCGCATTCCTCAGTAGAAAGAAAAGACAGTCTGGTACCTGGGGATGTCAATTACTTTGAGATTATTAGTTAGGAGTGTTACAAGATGACGGTTTTAAAGTGAAGACGGCCTGCAAAGAAAGAATATAACTTGAGTATCTGTCGTTTCATGTGTTCATGTGCATTGAGGAATAAAGTTAGATAAAAACTACCAAGTGAAACATGTTCTGCTTTTCCGTCTCCATTCCCCAGAGGACCCACCAATTCCTTAGAAATCTGATGTAAAAAGTGTAAGAACATTCATACAGGATCAGAGGCAAGAACCAAAGTCCAATACCATGTCTCCAGAAGTAGAAAATATTCTTCCAAAAGGAGGGCAAAATCGTATTTTGGTTCCTGGGGTTTTAATGTGGAGTTAAAGCCAGACCCCAGGCTCATTGTGGGCAGATAAAGGTGCAGTTTATTGTGGTTAATGTGCAGCAGATCCTGCAAAGAATGATGGACAAGTGTTTTTGGAATTGCAAGGAGAAGACTGAGTTTATGGGGCAACTAGAGCAGAAGTGCATCACCATGTGTATGGATTGGTACCTGGATTCCTGGAGCATGCTTTCAGAGGCCTACCACTCCAGAGGCACCAACATGAGGCCAAATCTCTGCATTTTCTAGGAATGCTGCTTCTTTGCCAGAGTGGCTGGCTCTGGGTCTAACAGTAAAGGACTTCCTTGGATGGAAAGGGGTGACCCGTTTGAGTAGCTGGGAGCAAAATTTGATATTTACACGATGTTTCCAGCCTCTGGTGTGGCATAGCAATACATGCTCACACAACCCTTAAAGAAAGAAGAAGAAGACTATATCAGATGCTGAGGGAAGAGTGCCAGAACAGGACAAGCATCACAAAGAGAAGTCCAAATATTCTGCTAGTCTATGCTAGCACTCTGTGCTCAAGCATTTTTTAAGATAAAGGTAATATCTTTATGTCTACTACACACTAATGGATTTTCTTTCCATAATTTTAGGGACTTAGGTCTAGGGAATGGAAGAAGTAGCTAGAATTGAAAGGTTTCAGAAGTAGAGATTTTTCTCGGTTTCAGAAGTAGAGATTTTTCTCTGTTCATGTAAAAAAGATATAGTTAAATGGGAATTAGCAGGAGAAAAAGAAAAAGCACAAACAACTTGGAGCAGTCAATATGGCATTTTTATTCTGAAGATTTCAAGGCTTTTTTCAAAGGAAAAAGTTATTATTTTTTTGACTATGCAGATATGCAAAATGAAGCCCATAAATCTACAGCTACTGACCAACAGTCATATAGCTATCAAATAATAGAACTGGACATTTATTACAGAACTCAACAAGTGGGATTTTTTAGATGAATAATAAAACCACTAAACAAAAATCCTAATATTTCAAAGCGTATGTTGATAATGGGGAAGCCAAGAATGCTTCCCAGATCTGTCTCAGTCTCCTACAATGCAAGAGCCAAACAGATACCATCACTTCTTCATGCTTTCCTGGTTTTCATGCAAAATGAATGCAGACATGCAACATGGTAAGCAACCACTGTGTTCTCTAGCACAGAATATTTGAATTTGCTACCTGGAGCAAATTCTTAGCAGTAAATATATGTGGCCAGAAAAGAATGGAGGGGAATCATTACAATTGTTTACAAAGATTTCACCGTGATATTTTTAAAGGAAATAGTTCATTTGAAAAGTGATAAGATAGTTCAAAATAAAATTTTATCCTTTTTAATTTTAAGTACTTTTTTCTATTTCCATTCTTCTAAGAAAAATGACCCAAATTTGAAAAAATAGACAGCTTGAAGTAAAGCACAAAAATTTTCATTTTGCTTTGGTCTTGTTTTAACTACAAAACTGGTTTCAAAGGTCTGCTTGAGATTTTTCCCAATGCTTGGGTCTGATCACTCAATCAAAAAAAACCACCTTATTGTTTGCCTAGTTATGTTAATGAGTCCCAGCCCAATGAGCTAAGCTTTAAATCACACAACCTCTTCATTAGTGTCTCAGAATGCTGCAAAACCTTTAATACTTTTGCCACTGAAAAATTCTCTCAGCGGAACTTGAAAGGAAGACTTTTTATCTCAGATAAGATCAAAATTTTAATTATTTTATCAAGTACTTGTCTGTGTTGTGTTTGTAAGAGGAAATACCACCAGGAAATCATTTTGACAGACACTAATGTTACATGTTCACTGGTTCACCAAATTACACCAGCCATGTTATCACAACTGGCATGAATTGGTCTGGCCCTACTGTAAACTGAGGACACCTAATGTGGTCTAATTAGGACAGCAATATACAAAGAAGTACTACATTCTTAAATGAGGGTTAGGGTGTCATTCAGCGAGTCAGTTAATTTTGCTTTGTGGATGGATTTTCACACACTTCTCTATGTATTTATATATTCCAATGTTTTGAAGAAGCAAGGCCAAAATATATCCAGTTATCAAAAAAATGTCATGAATAAAAATCCTGCTGTTCTTATCTGTTTTTTCTAGCTGCTTGCACGTAGCATTTTTAAGCAATACATTTAAATCTCACATTTCACTTATGCTAAAAAATGTCTTGACACTTGGCAATACTATTCACTCTCTGTTGTGAAAGATGAAGCAAAAAAGTAAAAGTTTTGTTCTGATTCCCCCTCACCCTTGAAGTGTTCTTCTGGAGGTAAACCATAAAAAATTCCATCAATGAAGACCACAGTGCACAGTGGTTGGTATTGGTGATAAAGATTACATCTTTAAAAAACAGAAGATATAAGAGACACCATTACTGCAGGAACTTTAAGAGCAAGTAAGCAGAAATGAGCTTTCAGAAAAGAAGGTGAGGGTTTGTTTTTTGGATTTCTTTTATTCCTGCAGAACAGTAATTGTGCATTTCCTTTTTCTTCCTCTCACTTTTTCCATTTCATTTTTAATACTGTTTTATAGACAAGACTTGAGAAACTTTTCTTAACTTGTGATTACTTTAGTCTAACACGTGGATGACTGGCATCCCAAGCATTTCTACAGTACTGAAACTCTTTCAAAATTCCATCCACACACATCCTTGCAATGATAAAACAGAAACTCTAAAAGTATGAAGAAAAGGATAATACTAAACCTTTAGCTTCATATGGGGTATTTTTTGTTGTTGTTTTTGCTACAAAGCTGTAATTGGCCTAGTGAGATCTGATAAATGTCTTATTATAAACTTGAACATCAACTGATGGTGAAAAAAAAATATGATGGAACTTGTGACTGAGAGAAAAGTAAAAGGGTATAAATGACTGGCAGTTCCCATTTCTTTACAAGTGTTACATTTCAGTCCCCTGCCACTACCACATGTTTCCTGTTCACAGATAATTTGTACAACATATTTTATCATTCAGTTTTAGACACAGTTGAAAGGCTTTTGCCTAAGGCTTGGAACACTTTGAAAATTGTATACCATTTGCAAGGCTTTCTTCTGCTTCACTGTGCAATTAGGTGACTGCCTTTCTGCAGACACTGGATTTATCATATGTGGAATTGGTTTTTTTCACCAAGGTGAACTGGGAACAAAAATGCAACTACTTTTTCAGTAGCCCACAGACAAGGGATTAGTGTGCTGGCACAAAGCTTGTAGGCTGCCTGTCAGTCCCAAACTGGACATGACTCCCTCACAGAAGGAGTATTGTGAGCTACAAAGTTTCATACAAAAATACTCTCAGTCTCCTTGCTCTTTACATACCAGGTCTGCATGTGATTCAAACTTCTAAGGTGCAACAAAGGCATCAGATCAGATTTTTTTTCTCCATTTTTTCTAACACGACTATTTGTGACACTGTTAATGATTTTTTCCTTCCCTGCCTTCTCCCCCTACCCCCTTCCTTCTCCCCCCTCCCCACGCCACAGCCTGCTCTGACTTGACTAAACTTTGCTCTCTTCTAAAGTGTGGAGATACTGATGTGCTAAGAGCTTCCCCTGCTGGAAGTTCCTAGCAAAAGGTGCTGCAGCCAAGTAGGGATGGATCTGGGACCAGCTCCCAGTTCAGCTAATTTATGTGCTCAGTTCCTGTCGAACAGAGAGTACATAATGTGACTTGAGATGCTGATTAAATTTAATGTGTATTTCTACGTTCTAAATAAACCAAATTTTAAAGTCAGATTTGAGCAACGGTAGTTTAGAACCCTCATTACAGCAGTTTGTATTTTTCCACTGAATTATGTGGAAAAAAAGGGAGGCAAATTC
>JAVSBS010018669.1:84932-96679 GCA_033124195.1 Coracias cyanogaster | reverse complement strand
TAGAGGATACAGAGGATTTCTTAGTAAGGAAATTTTATCTATTAGAAACATATCATTGTTTAATGAGAATAGAATTGTGGATTTATTATCTGCTTTTCATTGTGGACATCCTGCTTGTGGAAACAGTAAGTGTGTAAGTGCATAAGTGAGCTGCAAGAAACACGGGTACCTTATAGCATAAGCCCATCAAAAGAAAGGCATGTTTCCTCAGACTACACACCTCTCTCAAGAAATAATTGCCAAACTGTATCAATTACCACTTCAGAAAATTTTGAAAAAGCTGTACTTTTGAAAAGAAACTAACAGAATTTTAATCTAATTGTTTAGCTATCCATATCAGAAGTATCTTGCTGCAAATTCCTCACCTTCTGGAAGGGTAGGCAGAATATTATTACTTAAATAGTGTAAGCGCAATAACATACTTCAAATAGACTGTGTTGGAAACATAGCCACTGTCTGCTTGCACAGTGTGATGCAGCAAACAGGACTGTCTTGGCTGCTCTGTAAGGTCTCTGTCTTTGCATAGATCAGTGACATGACTTTGGGAGCAAATTGCTTCTGTGGTCACTCCCATATCTGTTGATTTTGGCTGATTAGATTATAAGGGTTTTTTGGGCCACAAACTAACTTTTTCTGTGTGGTTTGTAAACTCCACAGTATGCTGAAGCAGGTGGCACAGTGGCTGGATTAGTGCGGTATTGGCCCTGTGATGCTGTGTCCCCACCTGCAAGGGTCTGCAGTAAGGTTGCAAAAAAAGCACCACTTCCCCCACTTGAATTACCAAACACACCCAGGGATGTATTTTGCATCCTACTGAAATGTAAGCATTTAGGGCAGTGTAAGAGAAGCCTTGCCCTCTCCAGCTGTAGTCTAAGGAGGGCCAACTCACAGCAGAGCTGCCTTAGTGTGTGCGTGAATCAGCTAATATTTGGAGAGCTCCAGAGCTCGCACCATCTGTACACATGCAGATACACAAGTAGATGGAAAGCTTCCAAAGGAAGTTCCCTCTCAATCCCCATAAAATCCCCTAGACCCAGCCAGCAACTCGAGCTTGGTGCCAGAGGAACAGAGGATTTCCTTCAAATTCCCTACCTGGCTGAATTTAATTTGCTGCCTGGTAGAAGGTCCAAAGAGGCTGAAAAAAAAGCACTGGGTCATGGCATTTCCCGATCTAAATGTAATGGTAAACCCATATTGACTCTCTTCTTTCTGTGGTATCCATTGTGTTTTGTCCCAAATGGGAAATACTGTTTGCCAGTGCAGAGGCAGCATACACTGTAAACAATGACAAGAATAAAGCTAAATATTATGCATATTCATTGTATGCAATCCTAAACACAAACGTCCTGACTGAGTAAAAGAGAAGGGTTGGTTGTTTTTTTTTCAACTAAGGAGCTGCTGCATCTTATTAGCCCTTTTTTTTTTTCCCTCAGTTGTGTAATTTGCACTAACATACAATGGTATTTCACATCATATATTATGAGCAGGTATTCTTTAAAGAGGGTCTTCTTTTTAATACCATTTAGCAGCACGATAATTTCTTTGACTAGTTTCTCAGTGCAGTTCATCAGTAATGACTCATTTAAAGTTTCCAGAAGGCAGTGGTACTATTTCTCAGTATGTTCACTTCAGCTTTTCTTTAACTTAACTTTTCCAGTAAACTCATCTTACATGGGTTTCATTTCCTTTTATTCATACTGAAGGGATACGTATGTGAACCCTGAACAAATGGTGTAGTGATGCTCTCCGTGCAGAAGACCTCTTACTTTATTCAAATTGTTAATGGTGTAACATAGGACATATTTTCAAACTATTATGTTTTCATTTATGTGTTTACTTGTCAAACATAGTTAAGACAGAAATTATTATTTTTTTTTTAAAATCAGATCTCCATCCTGAAAAGTAAATGAAAAAAGTCTATTCAGATCGTGATCTAATAGAGCTAATTTACCAGAAGGATAGTAAAATCATAACCATAACCCTGCAGAAGCCAGGTCAACCTGACCCACAGATTTTTTGAAACAGTTGCTCCCAAGTGGCAGTGTACCAAGGTAAGCCAAGATAGTTCATTCCACAGCCAAAAAAAATTCCACTTATTTCTGAAGCAATGACTTGGGCTGTAACTTCTGATGAAGTGAACTCTGGGCTAGATTGGTTGATAATAAAAAAGTAATTCTGTGGTGTGCATTTTTTTCATTATGCCCTGTTTTGCTTTCACTTGAAAAAATAAAATATGATAGTTTCATTTTTACAGAAATATTGGTTTTGATCATTTTCTTGGTGTGAAAGCTCTGCATTCAACACAGTGTGAAATACAGTACTAATGCTTGGGAGCTGGCATCTGTTGTTCCTGGTTTTTTCTGGATGCTAAGCGGCAGGGAGTATATGAGTATATGAGGAAATCCTCAGCAACTTATTTGTTAAAACCAGTAGTCATACATAAAAATACTAAGTTGTGAATAAAACAGGTTGTATCTAAATTCTGCGTGCACTCACAGAGAACTCATGTTTTGCTATTGTGTGCTTGTATAATTATTTACATTTGCTTGAAACATTCACGTATTACTTCTAAAATTAGTTTCTATCTTGCTTATGCATTAATATTTAAAGGTGAAAACTATAGTTTCTGCTATTGTTTTATTAATATTTATTTATTATTATTAATGTATAGCCATTAATAATACATTATCAGAAGGATACTCCTTGGTCATGGTAGATATGGGAACTGACACAACAATAGGTTGTAAAATAAGTAATAAGAGTGTAGAGTCAGGGCAAAACCGAGAAGAGTTGATTTAGAGCTGGACTATAAATACCCTGACCCTTAATATGTGCATATGTGATCTAAGTCTGGGGGCTGCTTGCAAGTTAAAGAATAGGCTGAAACATGTGCAATGAAAATGAAGGCTAAACCGGAAATTATTTAAACAAGTGCTTTAGCAGAAACAGAAAATGTTATTTGAATATGTGTTCTATTTGACCACAAATGATTAGCAGCAGCAAACAGGATAAGGATCAAGCATCACAGACATGTCTCAGAGCTATGATCTTACATGTGATAAGGCTACTGCACCTCTAAAAAGCAAGCTCGAAGTTAGTGTATTACCTAGGTATTGTAGAGGCATATGTAAAACCAGCAAATTGTAACCCATCATTAACTGGGGAGTTTTCTTTTGTGTGCCTTTGCTACCATGACTATTTTGGATCCTGGCCTGTACTGGTAACATTAAGAGGCATTTAGGGATTTACACATCACTAAATTCCAGTTTTCGTCTACATAAGCAGAGCTGGCATGGGAACAGTCCCATGTCCAGGATGCAGCATTGGTTCAGTTCCCATAAGTATAAGCTCTGAAGCAGCCAAACACCCTCTGGCCATGAGGAGGACTTGCAGAGAGGAAGACAAATTTCTATCAAGACATGTTCCTCTGCAACTTCCCCAGCTCAGAGCTGTAGCTTTACCTTTCTGAATTTTCTGGGATGGGCTTCATCCTAATGAAAAATCAACAAAATATTCAAACCTATGCTTTTTTGTTAGACTGAATTGTTACTTTCTAGCCAACCCCACAGGAGTGTGCTGGAATGCTTATTTATGGGCTGAAATTTTCCATTGCTGAGGTCAAAACCAGGTTTCTGCTGTTTTCCCATCCACATCTTTCCATGTTTGAATGAGCTGGTTTTAATTCATAATAATGAATTAGATCATTACTATAGGAGAAACTCTGGTTTACAGCTGTCAGAACCAACGCCTACACTGTCTCCCACTGACATAAGTGAACATGTGTGTGAGGTAAGAAATGACTGAGGCTGCAGCCACTGTGGTAAGCCTCAGCTTCTCCTGGGCTAACAGAACTGTGGAAGTTCAGATTAACCCACATCATTCAGAAAATGACAGCAGCCTCCCTTTTTGCAGTTTTAGTTGAGTCAGGTAAACACAGTTTGGCATTTTAAATGTTTTTCTAGCATATGTGTATTGTGCAATCTTTGAACATGAGAAAATCCAGTTTTCCCTTGTATAAAACATTCTTTTGGCCTTCAGAATAATCCGATACCTTAAAAGTTTTGAATTTGACATGGAAATTTGGCATGAAAATAGTCTTTTTGGAGAAGCAGGACGTAATCTTATTCTGGATAAATTGATTTTGCAGGAGAAAGTTGGAGACTGAGAATACAGAGTAGATTTTTTTTCCATGCTAAGTTGATGCATACAGTAGTGAAACAATGCACAGGCATACAGCTGATTTGAGTAAAATGAAAAAGATTCTTAATCATGCATCCTTTAAGTTCAATGTTTGCTCTTTCAGATGTGCCAGGAATAGTCTGTGAAAATAATTTCTATCCAAACTGAGCAGTGATTTGTATTTACAGTATACTTCTTTCTATGTCTTAAATACACACTCTGTGTCTAAAAATGAACTTTTCAATTGTATACAGGACTTTTCAGCATAGTTAAAGCTGATATGACATTTACTTGCGTTGGAGGCATGCCCAGCAAGTGTGCACAGGGCAGTTATTCAAAAGTGGTAAGAGGAAAGATATGTGTTTCCTGAGAAACCATCAAATTAACCATTGAAATACATATTCTAGGAAGAAGCCACTTAGGCCACTGCATTGATGCAAAGAAATTAAATAATGCACCAGAAACTGATACGTGCAGCATAGCCTGGTTGCCCCTGCCAGATCTTTCTAGTGTTTAGACTAGATGCTGTCTAAGACCAGCCAGACTAATGAAATGAGTTTTCGTATAGATTTGTGTCTTTTGCTTCTTTAAGGCTCTTCCTGGAATAACCCAGTTTTCCCTCAGAGTCCCTACAATACCATCCCAGATAAGACACACTAAAGGTGCTAGATCATCACTGATCAGCTGCAAGCTGCTGCCAAGTGGAATACATGAATTGAACTCTACCTGTCTTCCTCTTACAGGAGGTTATAGGTGGTCTTTTATTCAGCTGCCAATATTTATGAAAATACGAAGTCACTGGCTTTAATTGAATCTGTTCGATTAAAAAACCTGGTTGAACTCAACAAGTTCAAAAATCATTAGGGAGAAGTGGGTGGTAGGCGGATAAAAGAGAAAGTATAGCTGCATAAAATGTGGGGGAAAATGGGAAATATTTTGTGGATATCCATCCACAAAAAGTCAAAAGCCCAGAATGTGCTAGCCGGTCAATGTCTCAAACTGTCTGCTTGCCACCTCCTAAGTGGAGTCTGAGTTATTGCTTAAATATCTGCAATTGTCTTGGAATCCAAATAACAGAGACATCACCTTTTTCTATATGTATTTGATATTGCAGCAAGCATTACTGATCAGATCCATATACTGGATTCTCTGGTTCCTAAAAGGAGGAAGTGGAAGTCCCTTTGGTTCAACTTCCTTTGTCTGAAAATGGTCCATACCTAAAGGCCAACATGTGGCTCAAAAGCCATCTATTTTAAAATTCTGAGGTAGAGATCAGTGTTATAGATGAGATTGCAGACGGTCTTCATTCATTGATTTCATTTGCTGTCATAATCCTGTCTTTTTTTACAGAGCCCTGGAAATATGAAAAATGTATGGAAGACAGGTCACATCTTTGTGTCAGAGAGCAATAAGCCGCCTGTGAGCTGGCTGTCACTCCTTATGGCTCACAATGGCTGCCTCTCTGCTACTGAGTTAATCAGTGGTTTGGACCAGCCTATGATCATCCATGCTGCTTAATTGCTAATATGCTCCTCAGCACATTTTGAGTACATGCCCGCTAGTAGTCTCCCAGGCACTTTTCAAGGAATAGGTTGGAGCAAGGACAGCACCCAGGTGGCAGCAGGGACAAGGCAGGGAGAAGATAATTTAGCCATGAGTGTGCCATCCATTTGGTCTCAGAAAACAGACACTGGTTATTTTATTTATTAGTATAGATTTAGATCCTTGAGCCATGCCAGGTACTAGCTAAGGTACTAAAAGTATGCTAACGACCTTGGTCTGTAGGTTATACCTGGGCCAGTTGGCTGAATTTTCAGAAAGCTCCATATCTGAGGTGAGATACTATCTAGAAAAAAAAATAAAAAAGAAAAAAGAAAGTTGGATCTTATTTTGTACCACCCTTGCAAACAGATCCAGGGCGTGGGTATATGATGGAAATATCTTTCCATGGTCCTATCCAGAGCCAGATATGAGTATCTCCACCTCAGAAGACAGCCATTCTCACATTGGTTGACATGCCCACTGCCATCAGCTGAAGCAGAGCCCCGATGTTGCCCATCTGTGCAGCCAAGCTCTCCGTGCTGTTGACCAGTAAGGAAAGTGGGGTAGGAACAGCTGTGAACAGTGACTCTGTTTCCCTCAAGGCAAAGAAGATGTTCATCTGTGCAGTTCTACCACAGTTAACATTCCTTTGCTCCAGTGAATGGGTACAAAGGCCAAAGAGTGTCCATGTATTTATGTCTGTCCTGTTAGGCAAACACATATGAAAATTAAACTAAGACTGTATGTGCAGTCTTAGCTTTAGCGTTCAGATACTTAAACATCTTTTAACTCTGAAGCTTACCATTTTATATAAGTGCATTTCTAATACTATGTCTCTGTATATATATGTACATCTACTCTTGGGTTGCTGAAAAATTTTTCTTGGAAGGTATTTCTAGCAAGATATAGAATTCCCATCAAATGTGCTGATTATTGATGAGAAAACCCGAAATAGATAAAAGAAAAACAAAAAAGGAAATTGTTTAACTTTCAATAAGAATGCTTAGATTTACTTAATCCTTTTGCTACTTATGATGTGGGATATTTTTATTTTTTTTTCAAAAGAAGGGGCCCTCCCTCCTCCCATGTCTCTTTTTTAATTATTCTTGTTGGTGTCATTGAAATATATGGCTTTGCTCTCTCTTATTCAAGAAGAAAACAAAACAGTATGGGGAACATTGGAGGGAGAAAAGCCAATAAAATTTTGACATTTCCCATGAAAACTAAATTGCTTCTTCAACCAGCCGAAATAGGCACCCAGGAACATGCTGATGTTTTTCAAATTGTAGTAGATAGAGGTACTTAATCACCAGTTTAAGCAGAAATGGGCACCAAGGGAATTTTTCATGGGGTGATTTAGCTATATGCAAATCTGTTGTGTACTGTAGTACTGAGGCACCCAGGAGTTGAATACTGCAGAGCTTGTCAAGGGATTAGGTAACAATGAAGATTTAAGAGCCAGGACAAAGCTAGATGTAGATGGGGAATAATATCCTGGTCAATATATGCTCTGGTGTAGACAGATAGATAAACATGTACCTAAAACTTACTACAGCAATGTTCAACCAAAATGCACCACAGGCAAGGAACTGGAGAGAGATTCCCACAAGACACTGACAGCTTTTTCCCTTTTTATTTCTCTTTACTGAATATTTATTGTATTAGAAGCATCATGGCAAAACCTTAGCCCATTGTGAACCCAAACCTTCAGGGGATGCAATTTGTAGTATTTCTCTTCACTAATGTGAATCCCACCGAGTTTGGGGATGCATGCTAGTTAGTAGATAATTTATATGTGTAGACTAAAAGTAAGACTGCTGTAAAGTATACGCATAAAGCACTTTTTAATAAACAAACTAAAGGTGTAAATAAATTGCTTCTTCATGTATTCATAAAGTCAATGTTATGCATCATAAAAAGGTCTACATTAAGATATAGTCTGCCATCCTCCAAGTATATGCATCAATTTCTATCATGCTCATAATGGCTCAGTTGCTACCTGTAAAGTAGTTATAGTAAAACCACACAGAGCTCCCAGGACTTAAGGAAGCAATTTATGTCCCTACCCTTGGATTCCTCTGCCTGGAGCTGGTTAGCTTTTGGTACAGGAAGTTTCCCCTGAACCACCCTAGACAGATGAGCTGTTGGTATGGAGATAGGGCAGCCAGCTCGAAAAACCAAACAGAATAAAAGTGCATTATAGAAACACAGAATTGCATCCATTTTGCTCAGAGGGGGAAGAGCTGTAATTACACTTTCAATGACACAGGAAAGCTTTGGGTATTTGAACTCATGCATTAGGAAGCTCTGAGTATTGGAGTCTAGATTCACTCAATGCGAGACATAAACATGTGTCCTGTGGAGAGAGTCTTGCTGGACTTATTTAGGGGGCTGTCCCAGAAGACTGCCAGGAGCACCAATGGGAAAATCAGGCAAAGTTATATAGCAGTCAAGAATGTTTTGCTTAAGAGGATAAGCCATGACAAAACTTCTGTGATTAAAGATAATCAGGATCTCTACTGAGGTTTTTTTTTAAATCTGAACGGTAGGAAAAAATATAGAAAACCATATTGGTTAGAGCTCTCCCATCAGGCATAATTGATGAGTCCTTTTTGTGTTTGAGATGAAACAAAGATTTACACCAAGGTTTCTCAAGTGTTCTAAGTCCTGCCCTTGTCAATGTCTCCATGCCAAAGGTCCCTCACCATCTGCACAAACCAGAGTAGCTCCAGTAGAGACAACTAGAAGGGAATCACTGCAAAGCAGCTCTGAACTTTTGGTCACCTGGGGTGTACTGAGCAAGGGTGACATCTTCCAAACTTCCTAAAATACATTAGGCCTAAATAAGCTGTTCAAGAAGGTGATTACATGTTTCCCTTAGGATGGGGTGAACTGATCTCTCTGCATTGAGGAAATTTTTCTCAATAGCAACGAGGAATGAGTCCCATCCCTATGAGAACTAACAGTCCCTTTAGGCTTGATTTGGCAGAACCCCTCATCTCTTACATGCCTGACAAACAACCGAGCAGTGACTCTGGGGCTTTCTTCTTCTAGTTTTAATGAAAAATTTCAGCTGGTGCCACAGTCACCTGCATGCAAAGCTACTAAGAACTTTAAATAGCACAGGAAAATCATTCCCCCATTACCTGTATTAAACAGTTTCTGAGAAATCTTGATCCTGAAGCACACACGAAAACAAATCAAAGCAATGATCTTCCTTAGATTTTGTACCACATGTAAGCTCTATATCACTGGGTGTGAAAACTGATTTCCTAAGCCAATGGCTCAAAAAAACCCAAGTATTTCAGTCCTCTGCCATAGTTTGTCATCTTAAAATCAGTGAGAGATTTTTTTTATTTCTCTCTCCTTATCCTTCATGTGTGTCCTCTGTGGATTATAAGTCTCTGGGAATGTCTTTACTATATTGCAAAGGTGCTCCTAATTAGGTGTCTATGTAATACACAGGAAAAATGACAATTAATATTAGTATCACAGTTCATTAGATTTACTGAGTTCTGGCCCATTAGTTTATACGAAATAGATTCTTTAAAAATATAAAGGCAAAGTTATTTCTTACTATGTTTTTTGGTTGTTTCACTTACGGCATTTTTGAAATGCAAACTGAGGGAAGACTTGCATTTGTCTGGCTCATACTCTGCACTGAAATTCCCATGACTGTGATAGGACAGATCTGACCCCAGGTATAAGTGGTACTGAGAATTAGGATACTCTGATACAGGCTCTGTGTAGCCTTTTCATGAGCATGTGGCTTTTGGAGTAGGAATGTCCAGTTTTCTGCCAGATCCAAGACCTGGCAGTGAGACTTATGTTTTCCCAAAAATGAACCTCTAAGTTGTAGCTCTAAGTAGGTCTTGAAACATTTAGAGCTTGAGTTGGTTGGAACAAAATCTGTCTCCACCAAATGAACCCTAAGGCCCTTAGTGATGACAGAACTTATAAAATTGGTAGTCAAACAGAGGAAAGCACACTTTGTGCTAGACCAAGTGCTGTTGGGGAGGGTGGACTGCCAGAACAGAAAAGCTGGAGGCACCATGGAGTGGTTGGTGTGAAGATCAGGAGTACAAAACGTAATATAACAGAGTTTGCAAGAAGCAGCAAACCAAACCGTGTGCTTGAGAAAGGATATGTCCCTGAGCAGTATGAGATGGTGAAGACTCTCAGCTGTGTCTTACATCTCATGGGCATTAATAATCTGGCTTTATCAGCACTCCAGGGATGCTGATCAGCTATGGAGGATTCTTCATGAGTGGAGGATACATTATTATTTTTTATATGCAAGATACTCTAATTATCCTGTAGGGATTCATTTCAGGTTACAGAATTTTTATTGAAAACCGTTTAATTTTCAGTGTCTGTCAATTGAAGTGGACAAAGTAGAGGAGCACAGGAAAATTACTTAGCATAGGTCCAGACCCTTCATCATTTGCATACACTCATATAATTTTTATCTTCTGCTCATACAGAATGGCAGTGAAAATGCTAATATGCATAGAATACAGTGTGTTGCTAGTGTTAGACTGCTTAGTATGAACAAATATATAATTTTACATTATACCTGTACTTATTTTTTTTATAAAATAAGTAGCAAATATTTATGCACAAGTTTGTAACAAAATATTGTAACACTGCATATACTGAACTTTTATGGGCAATAACCAAAATAGCCACAGTTATTGTAGTAAAGAGCAGAAAAACAAACAAACAAAGATCCCAGGGCTTTGGGGACAGGATGTAAATTCATATGCTTCAGGGCATAAAACAGTCTGTGGATTAGGAGGAAATTTCCCCTCTGGGCAAGTTGTCTCTGCAACAACCTACTGCAGAGTTTCTGGCATGTTCATCTGAAGCTAGCCAATTTTATAAACAGTTTACTGAAGGAAGTGGACAACTTGTCTGATCCTGTATGTCCTCTGTGTACTCACATGAAAAATGAGAGCCTCTTATATTATGCCTACTATGAGCAGTTTTGTCTGCTGTAACTCTGTTCTTGATACTTTTCCAAATGGAAATTAAACCAACTGACAGATAAGGTTACCTTCCCCTCTTCTTCTCTCCATTGCAGAGGACTATAAAATGCCAAAATGCCATCTCCTTACACTGCAGGCAGATACCCCTTCCTGGAAATAATACTTGTAACTCAGCAGAGTGCCCTCACTATGGTTGGCAGTACTGTAGGAACACAAAAAGTGACCAGCCGTAAGTCTCTAATTTTTCCCCCTGGCACTGGGTGACACAGCTGAGGCTCCTCTTCACCTGTCTGATGCTTGTGATTGCAGGGATTTTCCATGACAAGGTGGCTTTAATTAAAATGGTAGTTCAAACTCACTACATGAGCCCCATCAGAGGGGGACAACATTTCAGAGGGTTTGAGAAGAAGCTACATTCCACTGCCTCAGGAAAGGGCAAGCTGTGGTTTTCCAGTATTTATGCAACTTGCTTTATGTGGGCTTTTTAGGCACGGGAGCTGTATGATATGGTCCCCAACAGTACTATATGTAGAAGTGGTTCACTTAGGCTATCGCACATAACTTATACTTGTTCCCTCCACCTCTGTGAGAACATGGACCCAGGCAGGGAGCCCAAAGGGATGCCGTATCCCCGTCTTAAGGGGAGGGTGCAAGCTGCAAAGTTTGGGTATCTGGCCTTTTCTCAAGAGGTCTCCACTGAGACATTGGTCAGGCTCCTCAGAATACATAGCGGAGCAGGAGGGCTGGGGAACCAACACTACTACAGGCATTTAGTGCTATATTTATTTCTTTGATTTTGGTCATCTCAGTGTGAAGTCAGTGAATGCTGAAGGAATGCAGCACACTGGAAAATCAGACACAGATTGTCTTAAATTGACTATCTAGAGCAAAAAGCCTCTCTGGAAAAATTTTACTCAGATTCTGTACATACATTTTCTTGCCAACTTTTTTATTTAAAGGTGTGTTGCGGTCCGGGCGCCAGCGTCCGTACCGCCTCCCAAAAGGGAAGAGGATTGAGGGCAAGGCGAGACACTACCC
>JAVSBS010018669.1:66296-84832 GCA_033124195.1 Coracias cyanogaster | reverse complement strand
TGATGATTCATGGGAGTCGTAGTTTAAGCTGACTTAAAAAGACATTTTAAAAATGGTGGGTCCGTTTGCCACAAGGTATAACAACACTTTTCCATCAAAAGCATTTTGGTACATCTATTGTTTTCTGTAAATACAGGATATTATTTTTTGTATTGCTGGCTAGTAACTTTTGCTACATCTCAGATTTTCTGGGTTTATTCACATGGAGGCAGTATAATCACCTGTCCTGGGCTCTTCCCACCGTGCTTCACACTGTGCTTCACAGAAGCACAGTCAGTAAGGCTGTGGTGAGGGTGAGACTTGTCAGTGAGGGTTGGTGAATGGATGGTCCCAAGTCATTTGGTCCTAAACCCACAGAAGCCTTGGTTACAACCCATTCCTGAGGCCTAAAGTAAGATGTAGGCTCTGTCTTCCACCATGATATCCAGCCAGTTAAAAGTACCTCTGCATACAGAGCAATTTCCACATCAGGACTAATTTGTGGAGCACTGTCAGATGTTTCCAGTGCTGTTAGATCAGATAAGTTTGGAAACTACTGGATTATAGGTCAACTCACCGTTTAGCAAGTCATTGCCTGAGGATTTTTCAGAAAAATAGGAGAAATAAGGAAGGCAAAATAAAAGCAGATGAGTATATGCTAAAATAGTCCTCTGACTTGGGGCATTTCAGTTTTAACTCAGAGTGGAGATCATGCGAACTCGGAATTTTTCCAAAGAAAACCCAAACCCGAGTGTCTCAAATTGACTACTCGAAGTCAGAAGCCACTTCTGACACTTTGTGCTTTTATTTTGTATTTGAATTATCAAACTGCTATGAATTGCTTATTCATCTTCAGGCTTCTACACTGAGTCTGAAAGACTGTACGTTCTGTATAAAACAGAAAATTGAGATTATGCAGATGGAAAATATTCTCTGCTGCATTTTTCTCCTAAGATGTCTTACAAATACTGAGCATCCAGCCTCTGCGCAGAATGCAGCTGGGTGTTATTCAAGTACTTCTTGAGGCACTGTACAGGGAGTTGCTATATGTGTGGAGATAGGAGTATCTGAGGTTTCCACCAAGAGGCAGTAATTCCAGGAAGCGATGCTCACATGAAGGTGTGGTGCTCCTTTCAGCAGTGATATTAATGCTTGTCAATTTGTTTAGATGTCACTGCCTAAGCATTTCATAATTGTTTTCCCCTTCCCCAAGAACTTCTATGGAGACTGACAAACATTTATGCTAGGACTACTAATACATAGTTTTACAACCCACAAGTAATATTTTCAGGGGCCTTTCTCCAAAATACTTGCAGCTGATGACCAAAGTTGGCTGAACTTCTTATTAAGCAATATCTATTAATTCAAAAATCCACCAGAAATTAGGACTCTAAGCGGCATTCTATATTAGCTTGTATGGATTTCTCTGAAACTTTATCACATGACAGTTTTCAATCTCAGTGAGCTATTCCAGGTCACCAAGTAAAAGGCAGTAACAAAGCAAAGCAAAACATGTAACAAATTCAATGAGCATCTATTAGCAGCCTGATTACACATTGCACCACACAGAGTCCTAATGATTTCAGTGAGGCTCCATGCAGCATAAGGAGTCTCCCATGCAGATTAGTTTACAAGATCAGGGCCTCCATATGGAACACCTCCTCCCTCCACCCCTTCCTGTTCTGCATAGAGTAGGGTAAAACAAAGGCCTGCTTTTTTGCATATTTGCAAGGTTTTAGTTAGTAGGCTCGTACAACAATTTAAATAGTAATAGCTAAGAAAATATTTCCAAGTGCTACTTCAAGTCTGTCTTGGCTTTTCTTATTTCAGTAACTATCTGCCATATTCTCTGTCCGTTCACCTTTCTAATAATCATTTTCCTGCATTCCTGCTGCCACAACATTAAGTATAGATGCCTAAATTCATACCGTTCAGTTCCTAGGCATAGTTTCATGGAGTGTAAGGACTGGGTGTGTAGTACTAAGTGAAAAAAATCCAATGTCAGAAACTTCATATTGATACTTTGATCAGAAGCGACATGAGACTGAAAGTTTTTGAACAACAAACCATTTGAGAGTGTGTAACATGCTTGTGAAAATATTCATAGCATAATTAGATAAATAACAGATCCAGTGTCTATTTTTACTTTCCCTTGATGAGAAGCTTTGCAGGAGAGACTGCTGGTAGTTAATTCTCCCTAACAACAATCTGTGTAATCACAAACCCCAATTAGCTGTGCCTGTTCTATGCTATACAAACTATTTCCTTAGCGCTTCACATCACTACTTTGTAATTAGCTTTCATCTACACGAGCTTTGACTAAAAAAAATATAAAAGAGTGTAAGTGATTGTACTGCCACTCAGTATTCTGCAAAATAATCGCTAGCGATTTCAATCAGATTAATTTTATCACCCGTATTAAGGAAAATTACCTCCCTCTTCACTCGCTACAGCTGAGGGCTATTTCATTTCCTGAGATGTTCATAAAAGCATAATATAAAGCAATCTGTAATTGTAAATATCCTTCCCTAATAACTTTGAGATATTTCCTTAATACATCTTTGCATTTGGAGTTTCCGTTCCATAAAATACAGTAACAAGTGCTCTATTATGTTTTAAGTGTGTGCTGTTAAGCTGGACAACTTAGCACTGTCCTTCCTGTTTTTACATAGGGTTATATTTAACTTGCAGATAATGGGAACAAGGTTTAAAAGTGATGGAGCGGAATAATGGCGTTACAGCAATAATATATCTTGCCTTTGTGAGGAATAGAACTTTACGGCCTATTTCAGGTCAGCCAACACCAATTCCATTTTTCACAGCCTGACAACTTTCACCTTCACCCACACTCCAGAGGGGTATTAAAAACTACTTTCCAAACAAGACTGAGGTTTGGCTAAATTGGTACTCTACACCTGGGGAGAGCCCTTCTGATACATAAAATCCAAATAAAATAATGTAAAATAAACCAAAACCAGGCAGCCTGCAATAGCCACATGCCGCTGGCTTGTGTGGTGAACCTCTCAAGCACTCACAGAGCAATGCAGGCTGCTCAGGTCCTACAGGAGGGGCCACAGTGGGGGAATTTCCACAACTGCAACGCTTATGTGTTCAACTTCTGCAGGGAGGACACAACATTAGCACAGATTTAGCACCTGGTTTATGGGAAATGTCAGGTGTGTGTTAGGAAGATCACAGAAGCCCAATACATCACCACCAAAAAGATTCATTAAGGTGGCCAGGCCAACAGCACTTTTTGCTGAACACAGATTTATGAGATGTACATGTAGGATAGCTTGTGTGGGAAGCTCCCACCCAGGACAGCTGGGAAGACAGCCAACTGCTCCCTGAGTTGGTCTGACTCTTATTGGTCCTGAATATACCTGTGTATTAAAAAAAATAAATAAATAATAGAAATAAAAATTAAAAAAAAATGCACAAGCCCCCACAATTAAAGAAAAGCCAACAACACTACAAAAAGCGTTGGGTGACTAAAACATATTCTCAGTCATGCAGGTATGCGTTGTCTGCTTTGCAGGGCTTTCCCCTGGCATCCTCTGCTTCACCACAGAGGTACAAGGTGAGTGATATAAAAAGCACACTTCTCACTTCAAGACCAACACAACCCAAGGCTGTTTGAAGCTGTCTCTGTTCTCCTCATAAAGCAGTCTTCCAGCCTTTCAAGGGTAAAGCCACCTCATGCAGCCTTCTTTATATATGCTCCTTCTTTTGCTGGCTTATCTCTTGAATTGTCTCACTTTCCTCTAATTACTGCAGCTTGAGAGCTGCCCGTACATAGGAAGTCTACCTGCTATGCTAGAGTGATGACTAGAATGTGACAAAGAACAAGATGGGTCAGGAAGCATAACCATTGGAAAGGGTAAGCCTCCCTGCCTGCTGCAGTGGAGTCTGAATTATTCCCAAACAGGGAAGCCACAGGAGGAAATGAGGTGTTTACTCCACAAATCACAGAGGTTTCTCCAGCACGCTATGAGATGCTGAACATTGCTGTACACCCCTTGGCACTTTGAGCCTCTGTACTGTGTATGAGATGAAGAATAACATAGTGTATCTTGAAATCTAATGAATGGGGTGGCCGGTGTTAGAGAGGTCACACTGGTTTTCAGTATTATGGTGTCAAGATATGGAGGAATTTACAGGTAACAGCTCACCGGAATCAATGTATTATACTCATCCTTCTTTCTACAGGAGCAAGATAAACTTTCCAACCTCTTGAGCAGGCATGGCCTTAACTATTTGCAAACATGCCTGTTTGTATACATGGGTGGAACACACCAGCTAGATAAGCTGCAATGGGTAAATTTATTTTGCTGTTCACTTAAGACAAGAGGATAGACATTTAACTTCCACTCTTTCTCGGTATACATGTTTCCATAGTGGTAGAAGACACAAGACCAGATTATACACTTCACCTAAGCATGACAGAAATCCTGAAGACTTATCAGAAAGTGATTTTCAATTGCCTGAGTCTCTGCAGGAATCCCTGTACCTGAACCTTTCCCAAGGATGTTTTCAAGAAAGAGGCCTGGAGCTGGTATATCCCCACACAGCACAGGTATTCCCAGCAGAAGTGTCAGCTTCCATTCCCTTTTTTTCTGCTTAAGAGGCATGCAGGTACAGGGACACATCAGGCAGAAAAATTGAATCCCCTGGGGAAAAAGAGACAGAATCACCGCAAGAAAAAAGGTTCAGGCTTATACATCTCCAGAAATACTCAAATATATGCTGGATTTTCATTTTCTCATGCTTAAATTTCCACTTCTGAGAAGGCCACCTAATAAACAAAGTCACCTATTACAGTTATACAAATGTTACATCCCCACTGTTTTACATTGTCAGGAAATAAAGTGAAACTAGCCAAAATTCAGTATCCCTGGCAAATATCTGAAACTCTTTTTGTGTGGAACAAGGATACAGCTAGGACTGAAAGAACATGTGTTTTCAGTCCCACTGAAAATTTCACTGTCTTCATATTTGCTTTCATCCCAATATGGAACAGGAAGTCAAACATTGACTACTGAAACTTCTGAAAATCACAAAGTTCAGAAATGTCAAAACATGCCACTTCAGCATTTCTGATCTAAAGGAGATGCTGAATATTACAAAACTGCAACACTGAATAACGTTTTTAAATGAAACCAAAGCATTTCATTTTAGCTCAGTTCAGTACCAGTGTAAGTCTACCTGAAATGATCTTGATATCCCACAAGAGCTGGAGTTTAGATGCCTCATATTATTAATTTTTCACTACTGATAGATTTTCTGGGTGTGCCAGGATGTACATTATATGAATCCCCAGGTTCATCCCAAATAAGACATCTAGTTGTGTTTGGTGAAATGTAATCCACTAAGGAGATATTTCTGTAGGGATCACGGTCACCAGCATGTTGGGCACAATGACACTGCAGGGCAACACAGATAAATGTTGAATAGACCTGAAACAAAATATTTAGTTCAGTTCAACAAGCTAAATGGTTTCAAATTGTATTGATCCAATCCCAAGCAAGACAGTCTTTTCCAGACTTCTAAAGGCTGGTGATGTAATTTTTCAGTGTTACACTGAATAGCATGTAACTGTGCAGCGGTCATTCATAAAGATACTCTGGACTTCATTGGGGGTAAAATAATGCATGTTACTGAGTAGTGATGCTGATGACCTGTGCTGCTTTATCATTATAGTTTAGAACAGTTTGAGTTATTTTACTGAGATAAAGTTAGCTAAGATAATGACAAGTTTTCTGACCACTATAAATACATATTGCTGTCACATTTAAACTAGTAGATAATTAATGCAGAGCCAGCTGCTACTAATATACTGTACTAAGACTTATTAATACAAGGCTCTAATAAAGCTGTTAATACTGATAATACCATACAGCATTTAAAACTGATGCAAAATTTTCCTTAGAATTGTCTACCTAATATGGAGGGGTTTGTTACATTTTGGGTTTCTTTTTACGATTAACCTCCAACAGCATACATCATGTTATCTGTCATAAATAAAGTCAGCCATTGCCTCCAGGGTCCTGCAGTTTAAAAGGCAAGAACAAGAAAGATGTGTTAGAAATCTAAAACAAGTAGAACTCATTATTTGCCTTATAATAGAAGCTGGAGACCCAGTCAAGCACAGGACTTCATTGCTTGTATACACATTGAAGACAGATATGAAAAGATAGTTTTTGTCCTGAAAAGCTTGAATTAAAATTATATAGATCTAGAGGAAAGTATTGCTTAGTAAAATTGCTTTTTGCTTGTAAGAGTCTCTTCTTTCTGCTTTTCACTCAAACCCAAGAAAACCTGCAGTAGGGATGGGCATTTAAAAGCGCAATCAAAACCTCTTGAAATCTCTGGAAGTTTTTGAGTATGCTCTTAAAAACTGAACTCCATTTACCCAGATGTCTGAGGAATATCCTACTGTAAATGAAAGGAAGGCATCCTCTGCTAATTCACTCACTGTTAAAATAAAGCTAACTGAAAATGTGAATAGTTCTGATCACCAGAGTCAGAAATTGGTATTCCAACAGTTTTGCAACAGAAATTGGTTTGCCTCCATTTTACTAAATTATACTGTTCAGTAGTTAGAAACTCATTTTATAAGCAAATACATACTTACCTATTTTTTAAGGCTCTGACCCGCTGCTCATCTTAATGGCTTATAACTAAGAGTGTTCCAACTGGTTGATACCATCTGTCTGAATCTGCTAGACAAAAGGGTAGTGGACTAGATCTGTGGCTTTAGCTCATTTAGTTTATATTCAAGAAACTGTGACATTAGTCTTCAGTATGGAACATTGTTGAAATATTATGAAAGGCAAATGATTGTTTTTTTCTTTACAGGGAAAAAAAAGCAGCAAGTAATTAAACAGGAATAAAAAAAGAATGACATGGCAGCTGTGGACTGTGTTATTCTCTGGTCCCTAGATACAGATGGGCATTGAAATAGCCTGTCTTCTGGGAATTCAAAAAGGCACAGAAGGGGAAAAGTAGGTTTCCGAGTGCCCAAAGTTAAAACTATCTCACTAAAATAAAGGCAAGAGGGAAGTGGAGTAGATGGCTGCTCTGAATTGTGGGCTTGTGCATCATAGCTGTGGATGATCCTCTGGATGGTTCCCATGTGAACTGTGGAAAAGATTGTCAGTGATAGATAGAAAAATCCTCTTTGCTGCAGGAGGTGTCAGAGGACCATTCAGTGTGTGGATGCTAACTGCCTTCAGGCATAAGCAAAAGGCAAGTTTGTGTCAGTGACCAACATAGTTTCTGACATATAATGCCCATGACACTGATTATTAAGGGTAAGAGATATCAATGCCTCATTTTATAGAACTCAAGGTTTATATTCTAAAAGCCTGTCTAGAACATGGTTTTCACCCTAGGAGTTGAACACTAACTAAAACCTTTTTAACGTAAAGGGTCCAATTTGCTAATGATTTGTGTCCATGCACAAATCAACTTAATAGCACTATTTCTGGAAATGTTACAAGCAGAGAGATAAGTTTCACATTCATCAAAGCTGTTTAAACCCATTTGGAGTAATTTTTTTTGGAGAAGCATTAAAAAGATTTAGCAGTTTAAGGCAAGATCAAGGCTATTTTCACAAAATTATTTGAAATTGTTAA
Source organism: Coracias cyanogaster (assembly GCA_033124195.1). Lineage (NCBI taxonomy): Eukaryota > Metazoa > Chordata > Aves > Coraciiformes > Coraciidae > Coracias > Coracias cyanogaster. The sequence continues at coordinate 77,216 of JAVSBS010018669.1, read as the reverse complement.
AAACTGCCTTTGCTTTTTCTAAAATGCACATTGTAATGCCATTAGGGCAGCTCTGACAGGAGTGTAGACAATGGGGGTTTTTATCCTTTTTATTTTTCTTACACTGTTTGGAGTTTCTTCAAGGACTACTCTGGCTGCTTGGATCCACGGCCCTTTTGTTCCCTTGAGAAACAGCCATTATCAGTAGTATTTTATGAAGAATCAGAAAATTATTTGTCTTTTGCCACTGATTAATGTACTCACACTCCAAACTCTTACCAACCAAAAAGCTGTCTTTAAAAAGACATGGTGTTAGCAAGATTATTTTTTTTCTCTTCAGCAGGAGGGATGATCACAAAGTTTAGATCATGGTAAAACCTAACAATTTTTTTTCCTTTTTTTTAAATAAATTAATTAAATACATACTCAGTTTACTGCATAATATAGTTTGTCTACATTTTATAGGGCTTATCAGTCCCTGTGGCAGTTCTGAGCACCTTCACTGAAAGAAACCTATACAAAATTTTTTTCCCCCAAATCTCATTTGTCCTGAATCAGACAACATAGTTAAACATACAAAGAACAAAGTTTGCATTACTCCTCTGTGATTCAGCCCTGCAAGAGCCATCAAAATTTAAATTTCCTTTTACTCCAATCTAATTAAAATTAATTGAAAGCACATGCTTTAAGCCAGCTTGCCATACTGTCAATGTAATCAGTTTGTCTTATTCCAGATAAAGACATACCTGCTTGCTAAAGGTACACACGTTCTGGCTTCTTCACTCACCTTTGAATATTAATAAACTACTCAGGAGGCAGGTGAGAACGGTTTTCTCAGCCAGTGCTTTGGCTTTTGGTGAAAAATGCTTTCAGAAAATAAAATTGTAGTCACACTATCCAGAGACCCCAGCCAGGCCATGAAATCAAGCTGAAATGTTCTTTTGAGGGGCTCCTCCTTCAGTGTCCTGGCACATATATAATCGGTCTGATTTAAGAAAGAGAGTCGTAGGAAAAGTGACAGGGAAGACAGGCACAGGGATGAAGAATGCACAGTGGAAATGTTTGGCTTGCACAGATAAACAACCACCATCTAACAGCATCATAAATCACAAGACAAAACTCCTTTCCTCATCCAGCATGAGGACTGCCAGATAATACTACAGGATACTGATTGTATATCATATATGCCTGCTTACCAAATGAAATGAGTTAGTTAAAAATAATAAATATTTCTAAATAGTAAATAAATACTATTTATAAGTATTATAAATACTATTTATAAGTATTTATAATAGTAAATATTTCTAAAGTATTCAGAAAAGCAAGGGGCATTCTCTTCCTGCACCTCCAGTCCTTTCCCTGCCTGCTCATACTGTCTTTCTTTGGGTTTACAAACACAGCTTTGTAGGCAAGATACAAGCACAAGTGTGCATGCACACATGTGCATGCCCACACACACATGTTTTAACTTGGAATTTGTTTTAAAGACTTCTGTGCAAGGTCTAGTGAACTCATACCATGCGTCTTCAGGATAAGCACATACCTGTTATGTGTTTTGGAGGCACTGCTTTGTGCCAGAAACATTTCCACCTTTCCCAGCTTCCAATAAACATGGCAACTAGGCAAAACAATGCAGCTTAAAAATCAAAGGACAAATTTTCCTGCCACTGACGGATACAGAAGGTGTAATATACATAAATTGGGAAAATCAGCTTCTCTTAAATCTTTTGCTTTCTGTTTGTTTGCTTTTGTAAAAACTGATTCCTTCATTAAGCATTAATCACTTTGCATATCTTGCAACCAGCATTGAGTAGAATCAGTCCACTAATGCCTGTCATTTCCATTGTGACTTTCATCAGAGATCTCAGATTGTTACTACAATATATAAAACCCACAATGCCAGCCTGAGTACTAGCTGCTCTTTTTTATTAATAAAATCAGAACTGGTTTTGGGCAGCAGTGCCAATATAATCAATCCCCTTGGTTTCCTCTTCTTCATTTCCAAGGTCCTAAAAACATGCTTGTTTGTTCCCACCTCTACATTTGCACTGATCCAGCACAAATGTTTGTGATCCACGTGGTAGACAGGATCAGAGAACTAAATAAGCTGAAAAACTACCTTTCTTTGGAAGCAGAGGAGCCTGTGTTTCAGCCAAGTCAGTCCCCAGCTGTGATTCACCAAATACATTTTTGTGCCAGTACCGCACCAGGGCAGAAAAAAGAGTCCAGAAGAACAGAAGGGCAGTACCATGCCTGCTGAAGCTATCACTGCCATTGAATACATACCTGTAATCTAAAAAGTAAATAAATTAAAAATATAGGGTCCTGCCTCTTCTCGGATCAGGATCAAAAAATTAAATATTTAGTTACCAACCCAAGTTCATAGAGAAAGTTGGCAGTGAAGGGATACAGTCGCAGAAGTCTGCTTACTGAGTCTGCATTGCCCTGATAGAGAAGTTCAGTTTAAAATAGCTCTTAAAAAGTTTTCAGTGACCTGCTTCTCAGGATATATAATTGCACATTACTTGTGGCATTTTAATCACTTCTGAAAGTACTGTCTGGAATTGTAAAGTTATTTCAAGACAAAGCAATCTCCAGCATGCATAGTTTAAAACAGGCTGTTAGAAGTCTACATTGTTCATGGGCACACAAACTAGGCATTTTTTCCCTCTCCTTCCCTAAACTGCATGCCCAAAGATGTATGATCCACTTTCAGAGCTGGGTCACCTTTAAGAGCACAGTGACACGCCACAGAATTATTTGCCAGTCCTCACCAGAGATGTCTGCAAGTGCAAAGCCTGTGACAAAGGACTGAAATGACAGCACTTTGACTCACTTCTACATTGTGTTTGTTTAGGAAGGTCCTAGAAATTGTATTTCACCAACCACATTCGCTATCAACACACAATTATCTGGCTTAATCATGTGGAACAGTGGCAAATTCACCTGGGGCTTAAGAACTAATGACATTCTCGTCTGAGCTGCTTTAGTGAAATGGCCTAGCACCTGAAGCAGGAACAGCAAGATTGCTCAAGAAAATTTGGTTTTCTTTTTTCATTTCACAGCATAGGGGCTCTGCTCAAATCAACAAACGCTCCTGATTAAATAGCTGTGGTAGTTGACTTATTTGCACTTCTGTGTATGGCTCTGAATGTACATTGAGAATCCCTAACCTTTACAGGAAAAGAATTGTCTGTGACTCGTTTTTAATACATTGTCCCTTCAACATAGAAAATAGTCAAATAATTTTGTATTTGATAATTTTGGTATGATGAGTTCTGTGAGTAACCCCAAGTATTCCAAAACTAGCACAGGGGCAACAGCAAAAAAACCCCACCTTTTCTCACACTGAATGTATTTGTATCTATTTTTGTCTGCAGCCTGGGCAGGGCCATTTAAATTCTGCTAGCTCAAGAGAAAAACAGACCCTTATGTTGGCCTCCCCCCTAGTATACAGGACGTGAGTTGTGTTGCTGCTAACTATGCCACTCAGTCTCAAAAGTTTACAGGCTCGCTAAAACGAGAAATTGAGTGTTCAGGCTTGTGAAATGCTTCAGAAAAGGGGTAAGAATGGTTGGAGGATCACCCACTCCTCCTGTTTTGGCTGTGGGAAAGAAAAACTAGCCCCATTTCCAGGAATAAAGTCTGAAAAAAAATTCAGAAAGATACAGTAGGTGAGCCTTTCATAGTCACCTAAATTCATGCTCAAGGACTCTGTACCTGAGCAAACACCCGCAGCCTTAGATAGACAACAACATAAGAAGGCAGCCCAAAACTGGACTTTGTGTGACCGCAAAAATTAATTAGTGTTAACTACAATATGGATATTGGTTCAGATTGATATATAGATTAAATTTAGTTCATAACAGATAAGTGCACGGCCACCCACTCAAAGTTGATTCTGCATTTGACTGCAACTACTATGGTTTTGTTCTACTGTATCCTACCAATGCACCATCAGCACGAAGTAGCAAAAGACCCTCCACAGCCTCTGTACCCTGATTACTCCCACATGAGCATGAGAAGCACTCAGGTAAGCTTGTGCACAAAGCAGTTTTTGATAGATCAGCCTATGTGGCCCACATTTCAGCAGCTTGCTGCCCTAACACTGATTGCCTGACCCATTGTAACAAAGCTCTGGCTGCAAAACCTTTGGTAATGGCTGAAGAAGTCAGTGATTCAGGATCCTTATAGTGAGTATCATGATTACAGATACACCTGCTAGATTATGTGCAAGTATGCATTTCCCCTTTGGGATTAGTTCCTAGGCATAGCCAGGCATAAATATAGCCAAAAGAGTCTGCTGGAAAGGCAAGTCCTAGCTACAAAACAGCCATAGCATCAGAGGCCCACAAACAAGCTATTCAATATGGTCACAAATGAAGCAAGTTTGGTTTAAGGCTGATCCCCAGAGGAACCTGTTGCTGACATGTCATGCCATTTAACTACAGAGAACTGAAAGCTTGCAGCAGGTTTATAGAGACAGGAAAAAGTAGCAGGGGCAGAATTATTCAGGTTAGCTTTATGTAACATTCAAGCATCTCAGAAGAAGGCTAGAGTATTCTTTTATTTGCTATGGTACTATAGGAGCTACCTCAACATAAAACTAGGTAAAACAAGAATAATTTTGGAGGCTATGAGGGAAATCAGTTCTTTGTAGCAGGTCTTCTGTGCTGCAAAATGCTGAGACTTACCTAGAGAACCCATTACAGAGCAGCCACCAGAATAAGTTGTCACCACCACCACCTTGGGAGCCCTCAGCATATTGCACTGTCCCTGAAATTTCTAAAGCATCAAAAGACTCAATTTTTAACATAAACCTCAACATCACTACTATTGATCTCATAGGGAGCTTGGGTTTTCTAGGAACCCCAAAGACACTCCACCTATCTACTTAACAAGCAGTGGGCTTGGCAATGTCTCAGCAACTGCCTAACATCCTGCCCTTGGTCTCTGCACAAGGCTTTGCATGACTGCAGGGATTATTTTGCCCTTGATGTCTCACTCTGTCATATTTGTGGTTTCGTTAGCACTCCAGATCACTGTGCTTTTAAAATCTTAACTTACCACTAGTATAAATCAGTATAGGTAGACTGAAGTCAAACAGTTACAGCAAATAATACTCACAAATAATACTGAGTATTCAGACAGTAAATCCAACTCACTGACATGAAGAAAGTGCTTTTTCAATGTATTTCTGTCACTGTCACTGTAAGATTCCTACACGCCCCCAAAAAAAGGCCATGCTTTAACACCAGAATATCTAACATCTCAGGGAAAAGACCATAGATACCAAATAGGTTGTAGTTTGGTGACAGATAGGGAGATAAATGCAGTCAGCATGAATTTCTATGGCTTCTGTGACACCAGTGCGTTGCCATCAAGACGAGCTTAGTCAGTAAATTCAACAATTTGAGGACACAATAAATTCACTGTATGCCAGCAAAAGACTATCACTGGTAAAGGGGAAAAGTTGCTTCCAAATGGTCTTACCCTATGGTCATTTTGAACATTTTGCCATTAAGGCTGTGGTACTGGTTAAATGAGAGAGAAGCAGAAAAAGTAAGACCAGGTGCATTAATGCAGGTATGTATGTGAATCCTATCATTAAAGCATTTAATGCCAGTCCCCACGCAGAAGTTACTATATGTAGAGTCACTTATCACTAATACTAGGTTTCATCGGGCATATCTGAATCAGGAAATAATATGGTAATTTTCACAGTCACCAAGTGGAAAATATTTATGGTGCAGCTGTTTAATATATCTGTATTTTAGATTTCTAAGATTGTACCTGATGACATAATAGGAGTTTGAGTTTAAATAACACCCGGATGATTTCAGCAAGAAAAAAAAACTGCACTGGCAGAAAGCTTACTCCTTTATAAAAAACCTTTTCCGTGTTCATCAGGATTGCCAGCCTGGGGCAAGCTTAATTAAAGTCAATGGAGAAAAAAATTGAATACTTAAAAGTGCTATTTGGGGCTCACAGAGCTTGAATGACTCAAAATATGAAATATTCAATTACAAATAATTGTGAGGTTTTGTTTGGTGAGCATTTTGTCACTCTCTCCACACTTCACATCCTTCCCCTTTCTTTCTCTACTATACAGAAGGGTTAAAAGAGAAGAAAATTAGCAGCTCAGCCTCAGAGGTGAAGAGGCACCAATGTTTCCCCGGCCCCTCGCTCTTCGTCATGCTGGTCTCTCCCGTTGATTCAGACCTTATGCTTGCTGCTTGCTTCCTTCCTCCTTCCCTCTCTTCCTGAAACACACTCTCTGTTCTCTCAGTCTTTCTTTTTCACTTGTTCAGAGTGTGATCATGATTCATGAGGCGATGATCTGACTTTAAACATGACCTTACATTTAGTAGCTCTGTTGGCTTAGGTGCCTGGGAGAGTTTGAATTTCTTACTGACTTGGACACACCATTTAACAAACCCAGCCTCCTCAAGTGGCAATTTGGAGGACCAGGACTTATCATTCAGCACAAGCTTAATAGGTCTTGTAAAGGGAAAATCTGTTGGACAGGGACAATGAAACTTGAAATGGTTTTATTTACTGTGTTGCAGTATTAGAGGAGGTGAGCTTAAATTTAAATACATCCCCTGTCTAAAGGTGCATCTGATTCCAAATATTGACCTTTATATCATGGGAGACAATGTTCATTGAGACTGATGCTTCAGTATAAGTGCTGTGCAAGAGGTCAAGCAATTCCCTCAACTTCAGAATTAAAGCCAAATCCAACCAATATTTAGATCAATGTATTAAAATAGGGTACAAAAGAACTGGAGTTAGCCTGCCAGACTGATGTTAAATGTTTCCTACTTTATTTCAAATACACTCCAAGTATTATGAACAAAGGACAGGTTGGGCTCAGTTTTGGGTTACTCAACAGTTCCAAAATTACTGGAAGAAACAAGAGCAGGGTTCATTAAGTGATTGATGAGGACAGGCTATTTGAGTGAATTTTTTTTTAGCATATTTTGCTTTCTTACAATAAAAGAAAATCCTAACCTAGAGAAATGGCAAAATAATTAACATATTCTCCACCTCAGTAGAAGGCAACTCTTAAAATGTGAAACCCTTGACATTGCCAGCATAGAAAAATAAAGTACATGTCTCTCAGTGGGTACCAGGGACCTATATTATGTCCTACTGTTGGTTACAGAATTTTCAATATTTTCTTATCCTTTTTCACTCATATGAACCGCAGCTTATAGCAGTGGTAATCATTTCCTGTGTTTGAAAAAGAGATGAAAGCATTCATGGATGAAAGCAAGTTGGATTTAATCTCCTTCTCTCTCATCCAGTGCACTGTACTGATCATTTTCCAAAAAAACAAGACTTAAGCTCATTTTTGTCATGACAAAACTAGTTTCATAATAATCAGATGGCAATTCCTAGTGTACACAATTCTAATATAATTACCAGGAGGAAATGTAGAGGGAGTTGCAGGTTTGAGATAAAGAAAAGCCTGTGAATTTTGTATTAATGTCTCAGACTCTCTTATTTGTGCAAGTAATCAATCTTTCGGGGAGTAGAATAGTAATTCTTTGTGAAAAAATGACAAGAGTCTGAGGAAGAAAGAAGATAATCTGAGTTTCATTCTGTACACAGCAGGTCAGCTGTGATTGACAAAGCTCATCACAAAACTATAGCTCCCAGAATAATCCCAATAGCAGAGTTTCATTTGCAGCCAAAGCAGTGTTAATGACATGTTTAACAGCTGCTTGTTGAAGTTTGGAATCTGCATTAACCTGCAGAGCAGTGAACAGAGAAATGAGGGGAAGTATTGAAATCAAGCCTTCATTATACCGACAGCCCAGGGTAAGGGGTAGCAAGGGGTTTGTGGAGCAGGAGGGCGGAGAGGTGTGGGTTTGGAGGGTTCAGTTGCAGATAAGGATAGTCAAGCAGATGACAGTGTTCGATCAATGAACACAAAAGGCTGCAAAAGGGAACTGACACACTTGTCTCAAGACATTGAGGTAGTGAAAAATTAGACAACTGGAATGAGCAAAAAGGAAGAGGTGGAAAATGGAAAGAAGGGCTGAGAGCATGGTTTATAAAGAGGAGAACTAACATCACTGTGCCTTGCAGGTTATCACACTCTTTGGCCAGCCCATTCTCCAGTCTTTAGTTGTTCTCTTTTTAACTAAAGGCCTTTGCCTACCCTGTAAAAGACACCAATTTCACAGCATTCATTCCCTTGCTGATACCCATTTCAGGATAAAAGGCTATTCGCTAATGAAGAAACAATGATAGGACACTGAATGTCTTTCCATACCACATTGGTATCCAGCAATTAGAAATTTAGAAATCCTGGTCTGACCCCAATCTTCCTGCACCTGTGTACACGTTAAGAGCCAGAGTGTGCGCTTGAGTGGCCCATATACTGTACTGTTTCACATCAACCCCTTCTCTCATGCTGCTAACATCAGTCATACACAGGCAAAGGGCAAAGGCCTGGAAGTCTCTGATCTCTATAGGAGTGCTTCAAAATGTTGGCAGTGCCAGCAGGCATCTTTTGATGGAGATGGCAATTAATAAAGACATATATGTACAGTGCCTTCATAGGCTAAAAAAAATGCTTCTTCCTGTGCCTTTTCACTCTGAGTACTGGGATTAGCTATGGCTTCCATTAAAAATCATTGGAAGGCCATTCCTCAGACCAGTTATGTTGACCTTTCTTGTCTGAGAGGCTGCTTAGCACTTTTTTTTTAGTCTGGATTGTTCTCTGTTGCTTCATGATGCAAATAGGACACATTCAATCCTTCAGAAAACCATATAATTTAGACCAGAAATTGTAGGTGGAAGGCACTTAACTTCCACCTCAGTCCCAGACTGTCTTAGACTTTCAGGTAGATAAATCCAAGCACATTACAGCTTGAACTGAAGAGCTCCCCAGGGTCCTGACAAAATGTCTTTCCAAAGACAGGCACTTCAAAACAGACACATTTATGGTTAAGTCTAGCTAGGCTAGACTCTGTAGACCCAGCACAGCACCTCTAATCTACTGTAAGTGCCTTCACTGTTAACACAAGTGACCGTTCCTGGGAAGCTGGAAAAGACTTTTGTCTTTCAGAATATTTGGTATTCAAAGCCAGGACATCCTAAGGGTAAGCACAGGCCATGAAAAGCAAATACATGGTCAGAGGTGTGCAAGTCTGATGCAAGTTTAAAGGTCACCCTAATGGTAAGGTCTACCATTCAAACTACATATGATTTTCTTTACAGGCCTACAGCTCCAGTGTTTTATTTTTTAAATTCATATGTCTATTTCTCTAGTGAGGGTCAAAATCTCTGCTCTGGATCAACATTGTCTGGGAATCAAGTGAAAACACAGTTGATGCTCGCTGAAAACAACAGGAGAAAGCAGAACAGCATTGAATTGGCATGGTCCAGAGGCTAGAGCAGGAGTCACAGACCTGTGTTATATAAATAACTTCAGAGTGACTTATCATAGGACCAAGGGCAATATTTCTTGACATCCTTAGTCAGAAGGGTTTTCATTCACAGAAAAACCACAATTACACTAAAGATTGAATGTTCCTATGGTCATTTCCTCTCACTTGTATGTGGTGAACATGTTTTAAAACATTTTGCTTGGGAGCCTTTTCACAAGCATTTTTGCAAACAAACTTCTGACATCCTAAGCTACATAGCAACCCAAACACTACAGTAGGGAAAAAATAGAGATAGAAACATATGTGAAGCAGAAGTAATATACATCATCTCTCCCAGTTACAATCTTCTACCTTGTCATTCTAGACTCTTGTCCAGAAAAATCTCATCCTGTGAAAAATTTCACTTACTCTCTCAACTGTCCTTGAGACTTAGGCATTTAAAATCATCCAAACTTTGGGATCATGTCCTTATGTTTAAACAGCCATTTGCTGACAGTGAATAAGTCAGATACTGCTTTTAGTCTTCTTTTTGCATACCTGCTAGCTATTTCATTATCAGTAGACTTAGGTAGTATTGTTAATTTGTCCCCTGAAACATATGCGATGGATTTAGACCAATCCTGATGGTTTTGACAGTAAAATCTACTCCTAGGACAGTCTCCTTAATCCGCATTCCTAAACAAACCTCAGGGCAAAGACTGAATGATAGTAAGCTGTTGAATGTGAAAATAAATAACAAACAAAAGGAAATGAGATGTATCTATGGAACAATTTGGCAGTGTGTTTAAACGCTTTTGTTTTGATTTTCACAGATACCTTTTTAATAAAACGACTATGTTAGATAGAGAATTTTCTCAGCAAGAGCTTAAGAAGCCATATTATTTCAGCTCAGCCTTCAATTTTGCAGTGGCCAAGAAGTTTATTATGGAGAATATAAAGTCAGAAGCAGGGTTAGTCTTTAGATCTAAATACATAGATTCACAGTCACTAGGACTAACCACCAGTTCAGTTGCCACTCCATTCTGCTTCACAACATCAGAGTATTACAACTGCTATTAAATTTTAGCATAATTTATGAATTTGAATATTTTCTATATGATAACAATAAACGTTGAAGGTTTTGATAGCATCGTGTGCTATTTTTGCTCTCCATATCTGACTTTACCAAGTGCTCTATCTTCTCCCACTTGGCTTCTCTGCAGTGAAGTTAGCTAATGTATGCTAAAATTACACTTGCAACAGCAAAAGCTCAATTTAACTTGACCATACAGAGGCTGGAAGACAGGGTGTATTGGGTCTGGCTGAGCTGGAGCTAATTTTCCCCACAGAAGCCCTCACAGTGCTATGCTTTGTATAGGGAGCTAGAAAGGTGTTGGTAACACGCCTGTGTTGCACCTACTGCTAAGCAGTGCTCACACAGCACCAAGGCTGTCTTTCCAACTTTTCCACACCACTCCCAGTGGGATGGGTGGGGAAGATCTTGGAAGGGGATACAACCAGGACAGCTGGCCCAAACTGACCAAAGGGGTATTCTATA
>JAVSBS010018669.1:18328-53642 GCA_033124195.1 Coracias cyanogaster | reverse complement strand
CGAGGGAAGTGGTGGATTCCCCTACATTGGACAGTTTTAAGAGTCAGCTTGACAGGCTGACAGCCAATTTCATTCAAACTTTATTTTTACCTTGAACGGTTGGACTAGATGATCCTTGAGGTCCCTTCCAACCTGGTATTCTATGATTCTATGACTTCCATCCAGAGTATGGCACATGGGTTATGGCTCACACAGGGGTGACGTTTGCTCTCTACATTGATCATTGCTCTCCACAACTACCTAAAAGGAGGTTGCAGTGAGGCTGGGGCTGGTCTCTTCTCCCAGGTAACTAATGACAGGACAAGAGGTAATGGCCTCAAGTTGCACCAGGGAAGGTTCAGATTAGGTATTCGGAAGAAGTTCTTTACTGAAAGAGTAGTCGGGCATTGGAACAGGCTGCCCAGGGAAGTGGTAGAGTCACCATCCTTGGAGGTGTTCAAAAGACAAGCAGATGTGGCGCTTCAAGACATGGTCTAGGTGTCAGGGAGATGTTGGACAAAGGTTGGACTTGATCCTAGAGGTCTTTTCCAACCTAAATGATTCTATAATTCTATGACATGGCTGTGACCTGTTTTCCTCTTAAGCCAAACAGCAAATATGAATCTCTACAAACATGATGCAGGTTGCAGTTCTTCCTTCATGGACAGAGCAGTTGGAAGGCATCCCACGTCTCATGAGGTGAGGGTTTGTTTTTGCCAACCGTTTGGCTTACGCTATGTCCTGGTTCAGCCAGGACAGGATTAATTTGGTGCAGCTGGGCTATTTTATACCTTGCTGACATCGTTGCCCCAGGGCCATTTCCGATTCCACAGGGAGATTGCAGGCGTTAGATCGGTCCACTCCGCATCCTCTTTTTTGTCCATGGTATTGCTCATTTTTTGTACATTGCTGTTCTCACTGTTGTTACTGCTGTTGTTACTGCGATTGTAACAGTAACAACTCCTTATCTCAACTCAAAAAGTCATTTTAAAACCTTTTTGTCCATGGTGGGGGGGCAGCGGCAGTGGCCACATGGCTCGGCTGCTGGGACTGAATTACCGCAACTTTACTAAACCACTACACACTAGAAGAACAGGTAGTTCACCTGCTCACATTGTACAAGTGTCCTTTCCAAACTTAAAACCACACCTTCAGCTTTCTTCATCAGCAGAATCCATGCACACTGAAAAGCTGGCATGGGCCCAATGCTTTTTGTTAAATCGCTCTTTTAGCGCCCCATCTTTCTCTATTACTTAGCAGTTTTTAGACACTTCTGCATCTAAAGGTATCCCTATGTCTAGATGTACAGGCAATAACCGAACAGGCAGCGTGTTTGTGCTGGAATAAGGATCTGACCAAATAACCCAAACCTATGACTGATCAAAGAGTTTCAGATACCAAGATGTAGGGCATTAGCTTCTAACTGGGGCTTCTACTTCAGTCTCTCCAGTTCATCAATTTCCTCCCTCTCTGAGTGGAGAAGCTCCTTATTAAATTAAAGAGCTCATAGCTGATTCACACAGTCTTCAAGGGATGTGCTCATTTCACTAGGCACAGATTATCAAGGGTATTTCACTGTCATTGAAATATGCAGAAAATTTGTTGGGGTTCTTTTCTGCAGAGAAAAACTGTCAGACACGCCTTTTTATAGCAATTTATAATTGGCACATAATTACTTAATATTCCTATACACCTGAATTAAAAAGTAGTGCTTCTTACTACAGAAAGGTTATCCAAGTATTTTCCTACTGGGTCGATCACGGGTTAGAGCTATAAGAGGGTCTCATGTACTAGAACCAGCTGTCACCATTCTGTCTTTGAGCATGTATGTCACTGCCTTATGACAGATTTCTGTGGGACTGCTTGTAAAATACAGTACTAGTAGGTTTTCATTATGGCCAGAGAAACTAAGTTGATAGGAGTTGTTTGGGGTTTTTTTATCAGGTTTGACCCTTTTTTTTCTGATAGCAACGAGAAGCAAGTGCCTCCTGTGGACTGCATTCTCTGTAGATACAGAGTGAGTAGTCTATCAGAAACATGTTTGAAGGAAATACAAAGCTCTGCACAACTTGTATACAGTACTACAGTACTGTATCAACGCAGCTGAAGAGCCACAACCTACACATACCACTGAATCCCACCAGGCTCATTTCCTCAGACACAGCTAACATTTGGGAAACCCATGAATGAATGGTGTATTGCACAACTTCAAGATCAAAACAAACATTTGGAGCTACAGTGATGCGACTAGAGTACTGGCACACTGGGCCTTGTTTCTGTGGGTTAGGCAGAGAGCATAGCCCAGGCTGTGGCTCCTCCTTTCTCTTTGACTCACTCTGTCTTGCACACCACAGCATAGTCACCATCAGCCGGCAGAACCCAGTACTCAACCTAACTTTTGGGAGCTAGCGAGTATGTCCATGCTACATTACTATATAGACATCTCTGGAGACTGCATTTTAAGCTGTATTCTACCATGTTTGGACACCGATGTGGGTCCTGGAGCAACTCATGTAACTGTGAAGGCTTGTCTCAGCACCAGGCATGTCTGGAATTGTTGTACTGACTGTTGGCAGCAGCACACCAGTGCCTTGGAGCATGCGGTGCTCTGAGGGAGCCTTAACACTTCCCTTCCTAAAGCCTGCTCCTCCAGCAAGGCTGAAAGGTTGCTATTGTACCAGATTATGTGATGTACATGCCAAAGAAAAAAGTTACTTTATAACCTTAGTGCTAGTCCTGGAACATATAGGAATATGCTATTCATACTGCTTTGACTAGCAAGTTGCTATTTAAAGTTCAGGGCAAAGCTTTGAGCCCTGAAAAGGTTTTGACATATTTGCTGGGAGTGGAGTGGGATGGGACACGATGATGAATGACACAGACAGGACTTTAGAAAAAAGGAGTGAAAGAAGGATGGCATATGAAACTTCAATTTCCTAATCAATACCCACTGGAGCTTCTTGGTAAGCATTATCCTATATTTCCTGAGAGAGAGATTAAATGCAAGATGATCACCCCAGCTCCTCAATTTAATGCATCTATCATGGTTAACAATGACCTGGGTATGAGATCAGTCACTTTCTTTCCTATGGAAAATTCTCCTATTCTCCAGTAATAAAATAATTAAATTCTCTGCAGTGTAAAGTATTTATTGGTTAATTCTTCTTGGGAGTTGCTTGTCTTGACTTTGTTCAATGTTTTGTAAAATTCAAGATTAGGCTCATTATATTAAGAGCAGGATTCAAATCTCTTCCAGATCGCCTACCAATCTCATAATGGCATCCTCTCCTGCTACAAAATCTCATCCTGGATGGAATATTGGAAGACAAAATTAGTCTTTTTCAAGAAGCAATCATCAAAGATCAATGACCATCAAAGCCCTTTACTTGGGGGAGAAAAGTAAGAGGCCAAATTTCAAGATAGCACAGTCAGTCAGTGAGACTGGAGTGCTTGAAGCTGGTGGAATTTTTTTAAGTCATTCACAAATACTATATCTACCCTTGACAGGTCATTTCATTCTATTTAGCACTTTTTATTCTCTGTGGTTTATAAGCTCTTAAGCAAATGTAAGAGGGAGGAAAAGCTAACGCGTCTGATAATACACTATATCAGGCTGACAACCTAACTGAATTTCCCCTGTGGTGCTAGCAAAACGCTGTTCCAAAAAGTAATAATGCATATAAAAAAAAAAAAAAAAGAAAGAAAGGAGAAAAGGGGGAAAAAAGGATCATAGAGATCATGCCGTCACATTTAATTTCAGAGAACAAAACCTGAAGCTGATTTCTCTTTAGATCAGTTGTACACCAGTTGGAACATGGGTGCCTAGCACTGCGACAGAGTAATATGATCTGAGCTTTAAATAGCTGCCAAATAACCATGTGGTGGCTGGCAGCATTAAACGTGTTGCAATGAGAATGATCTGTTTCAAAGTAAAGCCACATAACAGAGGATAAGTCAATCTGATGTGGTATAGAAAAGGAGGGGGGAACGTTTTTCATTATCTCTCTGGGTTTCTTTCTGTTTTAAATGTGCTTCCATCTTAAAGATGCATTAATTTAAAGACTTTTTCTTAACCAGTTTAAAACCCGAATCATGCACAGATCATTTCAGAGAACATCTCTTTGGGCACCCAAGCACATAGTGTATTGAGGGGGGGAACAGTGTGCCAAATGTGAAGTACCACCACTGAGACCATCCCCTTGCTGCAACCTAGTTCAGAGTGGCTGCCTCACAGCGTGAAAGCCACCTTCCCTGTGCAGAAGGTCCCCCTAGTTTGTACTAAACACATCCTTGGCAGTTTTTAGGAAGAGATAAGGAACAGGACAATGGCAAATAACATGGGGTGACTTCTGAGCCAGGCCCTCCCCTTATCCTCACAGCAAAATGTGAAGCCTTGCAGCACTCCATGAGGCCCCTCTGGGCTCTTTGGGAGGTAGGGAAAAATCAGGTGCAGAGTTTGGTAGTATCCAACATAGGAGATGCTGCCAGCTCTCTATTCCTTCTTACCTTCATGTCAAATGGCTGTCTTGATCCCTATCGTCAATGTGTTTCCTAGGTAGATGAGCCACATTGTGGACTAGAAAGACCCGCTTAAACTGGTAATGTGAGTAAGACACGTGGAGGGAAAAGTGGTACTGTAAATACTTGTGATTCTTCATCCCTTCTGTCACTTTTGATTATAGATGACTGACTTCTGTTTTCAATTTCAGTGTCTCCACCAACTTCAGCAGCATCCATCCAGACTTACTCCAAGTTAACACAGCAGAATTTCATGTTAACATACTTTATGTAGTGTTTCTTGCCTGGAAATCACACTGCCAAAGGACAGATAGAAGGAGGAAAGCCTCAGGAAAACCCAGCTGCTGCATCAGAAGGTAAATAGCTCATTTCAGAGGTTCAGTATAACTTCTTAAAAGATAATAAGCACAACATACTTTGCAGCCACTTAGGATTTTGCAAGTATGGGGACAGCAATACAGACTGTACTTATGATTGTCCTACTAGCAATTTACTAGTACACTGTAGAGTACAGTCTCACTTGCAGCAGCTAGGCACCCTGCAGAGGAATAAAGAAGGCTTTATTTTGCATTTCCTCAGAGGAGAACATTGCTTTACCTCGCCAATGTACTTGTCAATAAACAGCCACATATTTCATGAAGGTCAGCTCCAGTGAAACCTCCAGCAGCTACCCCGGTGAGTAGCAAAGATAAACCAGGGGCAAGTCCTTTTCTGACTGTTTTTGTCCACAGCTGCCTTTGCCACATTGTGTCAGCACGTCCCCCAGGAATCCATAACAGCTGCACAGCGGGCTGGCAGAGGGCATCACAGAGATGCTCTCCCTCCCTTCTCTCCCTCCTTTTTCACTTCCATATCTTTGTTTTCTTGCTGCCTCCTTTGTGGACAGTCATGGTCCTTGCCATGTTTGCACTGGACAGGCAGATGATTGTCAGATTGAAAATAATCAGAAAATGCTTCTTACCTACCTGTTCCTTTTACCATCACCTATCCAAACACATCCGTTAAAAAAAAATAAGCCAGCCAGGCAATTAAAAAAAAAAAAAAAACACAACAAAAATCCTCTACATGAATACAGTTCTTTGACCAATTTAACAGAATATTTTGATTACAGTATTTAATCCCCTTTACAATCTTTTACTGAGCTATAATCATGAAAATCCCTGCATTGCTGCCAAGGATTTTCTAGACAAAAGCATATCTGGAAAAATGCCATGCATAAGTCTCCTTAGCTGGCCTGTCTTTGCTGTGTTCTTACAAACCCATTCCCCTGCACATAGTTCTTTAATGGAATCAGAAGAACAAGAGTTAGACTGTACTTTTAGGTAATATCCATACAGAAATGCCTCCTCACCACCCTCAGCACCATTCCCTTGTCTGCAGCAGCTACATATTAAACATCATCTGCTTACCTACATACACATTTTGGAGGGAGCAAGCAACCTGTCCCCACCATTTCAGAAGGAACCTGACTCTTAGTTCTGCCATTAGAAGAAGAACCAAATTGATAGAGCTACAGACTATAGCTAAAAGGGTAAGTTTGAGTGAGGAACTTATGAGTACCCAAGCAATTGCTACTAATGCCAGAAATGCTTCCTGAATTTTCTAAGGCAACCCTCCGAAACACCTTGGATCTTCAGCAGCCAATATGTCCACAGTTTGACCCAAAGAATTGCCTCCAAGAGATGCTGCCTTGCACACAAGAGTGTAACTAATTTAGCTGCATAATAGAGAGAGCTCTGAAGATGCACATGGGCTGAATTAAGGGCTCCACAGGAGCCTTTGGCTCATTCCTTGCAGAGTTTATTAGTTGCTGCTGCACACATGGTTAGGTTTGCTGGAAGAAGTCCAGCTCTGAGGCACCTCTCAATTCCTCCAGCTTCTAAAAGTTGCAAAAAAGTGGCTCAAGCATATTGCCCCCTCTAAGCTCTTGGGGAGAAGGACTGTCCCCTGCAGAGAAGCAGACAGAGTTTGTGGGGGTACCTAGTCAAATAACTCCTGATTATTAAATTTACCTCCACAATTACCAATGAGTATCCTAGACTGTAAAGAGGGTAAATACCAACAGATTGTACTATTTGAGAAACAGTATGTGATTGTGTAATTAAGGGCAGAAATATAATACCATATGCACAAGGGGCAGGGTTAATTTCAGCATTTCCTGACTAACCAAAGCCATTATGGTGTAACCCTAATGTTCTCCGGATGGCTATCATTTATATGGAGTTCATATATATGCTTATGAATATTTGGTTAAAATTCACCCATCGTACTCTCTGACACAGTAATTAAAAACACCATGTTAGCCGCAGTAAAAATATTTTCATGATTTGGTAATTATTCCAAACCTCATAGTCCCAGCTGCCCTTCCCCCCATTCTTGTTGTCTTCCTGTTCTATAATGTATAAAGCTGATCTTGATGGTCGAAAAATACATAAGTAGCAGGGAAGGCTGGAAAGCTTCCAATCACAAAAGCTCCCAAAATGGAAGCAACATCCAATCTGGCCCACCACATCTCCTAGGTGGGCACTCCTTTCTTGCCTTTTAGTGATGCTTTTGGTATTCATAACAGCTGTGGAATTAAGCATTAGGAACAAGAAGAAACCAACATGCAGTCTTTACTTTTCCCCATCAGTCCCAAATTATTCTGCATTGAGTTACAAAGCAAAAATCAACACACTTGCAAATGGATCTAATTTCAACTTGGGCCCAATGCCAGACAAAGTTTCCCCATTGTTAAAATTCCACCCCACCTTTTCCATGCCATGCATACAGTCCCATCCTCAGCCCATCTTCCAAGCACATGTGCACACACACACAGAGAACCAGCAACTCCTACAATACAGAACCAAATCCACCCCCCCTGCTGCCTTAGTTAGGCTCACTGCTTTCCCTGGGATGACTAGTAGGCAAGTTGCATGTGGTCTATAATACAGATTTTTAATATTTGGGAAAATGAAGGCTACATAAAACATACATTTTCATGTCCTAGATATTGTCTTCATAATAAACCTGTTTTAATAAAAAGTCCTTTTACACAACCATGAAAATGTTGGAGGAGTCAATTATTCCATTCAAAAATAAAAGGGTTAAAACTTGATTAAAATATTAGTGCTGTAATTCAAAGGACAATTTTGGCATAACTTCAGCTAGTGATTTAACTACGACATTTTGGATTATAGAATCATGTACCAAACATGGATTTCAGAACACAGAAGTATACAGCTTTCAAATGCATACAGAAAAGAGAAATATGTAATGGAAGCAGTTAAGATTTTACATGTACGGACTAGCACCAGGTCACTGCTCATGGCAATTGTCTTCTCATCTTCTTCCCATGGATGCTGCATGAACAACTGCACGCTATTTTTATAAAATGCAGACACGTTTGCTTGGCTAACTACTTGCCAAGGCAAGTAGTGGAAAACAGGAGGGGAGGTAGATTGAATTACTGTGTTTGAATGTTTGTTTTCTCCTCTACCTTGTACCATTCTTGACAAGCAGAAGCACAAAGTAAATGTTAAAATATAAATGCATAAAATGTTGATTTGGCCCACTTCATGTCGGGCTTTTGGTTGCAGAATATTTTTGCCTTTCTCTGTTCGAAAAACTACTGCTAATAGTAGAGAACTACATGTGTACTTTCTAAAGAATTAAAAACAACTGGTTAGGACTAAAACGGGTTTCTTCCTGTATTGAGTTTTGTGTCCTTTACAAGCAACAGAATAAATTCCAGAAGTCTGCCTGCACACTTGGATTGTTGTAATGGTAATAATGTATAAAATTGTGTTTCAGTTTACAACTGTCATGAAGTTTCACAAGGATTCCTGTATTCCCTTCAGCAGTGTACGACTAGTCTGAGTGTAAATAAATAGCACGCCCTACCAATAAGAACAGCATTCCCGCTAATAAAGCAAAAAATACTCCTGCAGGAGCCAGCATAAAAGACCAACCATAATGTACATAAACAGTAAAGTCTGGACAATCCATTTTTTTCATGTTTGTGTAGTTTTCCAGATCAGCCATCGCCTGGACCCAGATGACATACATCACGACTACCAGCGAAAACAAGATACCTGGAAAAGAAACACCAGGTTTTAACAACAGAGTGCAAGACAAATGCTGGGTGCATTTACCGTAATACCTAGAAACCCATCAATGCCCAAGACCCTGTCTGCAAGGCACAGCCAGCCACCACTGCATATTTTTCATATTTGGCTTCCTCTAACAAGCACTATCTCCATCTTACTTCTGATTTGCACTGAAAGGCATACTCCTACAAGAAAGCATACATCTGGTCTTGGTAGGCAGACTGAAACACAGGTGTGTTTAGGGACAAAATTCAGGCAGGTATTTACTGTTTCGAATTCAGGAGCCAAGGGATGGGGGAAGGGGAGGGGATGGAACCATGTGGAAAAAAATACCTACTTTTGCTTCCCAAACTCTGATGTTTCTATCATAGTCTTTTGGATGAGATATGAAAAGGGGAAAGGGGTGGGGAAGCTTTCTGTCATCTTCACCTCTCTCTCCATTTGCTTATTTTTTCCTTATGAAAAGAGCTTTGTTTGGAACATACTACCTTCAGAATATTCTACTAAATATTTTGCAGACCAATTGAGATGTATTTAATTCAAAATCCTCCACATTAGAAAAGAAGTTCCTGGTATAGAAACAAAACCCAAGAATAATGAAATAATAGCTGTGAAGCAGGCTATTAGTATTAACCTCAGACTGGATACAACAGTTTCCTGGAATTAATCCACCACATAATTCACCATCTTTTCCCAACCACTCCTCTGAAAGGCCTTTGGATTGTTTACCACATGATAGTAATAGGAGCATATGTCCTTACAAACTTTGTTAATCTTTTTGTCACTATACACCAGAAGGACATATAAGAAGAAAGTGCTTTCCAAAGATCAGTTGCATTCCGAAAATTTCATTTCTCTTTAGAGGAATGTGGACACTTGAGAAATGCAAGCCTGCAGCACAGATGCTCCAGCAGAAGATTTCTTGAAAAACAGAGGGCACAAGTCTGAATTTTTTGCATGCTCCAGCCTGTACCCACTTGCTCCCTGAGCTCCAGCTGTCACAGCACAGTTACAGCAGCAAGAGTGTGTTCCAACATTAAAATATTTGGAAGACACCACCCCATCATGTTTTTATCCTAGGATGTTTAGATGCCTCATTAAAACTACAAGCCAGTGCATACTCCTAGGAACACTTAGGGCCAAAGCTGAGTCTATAGGGCTGCAGAGAATAAGTCAAAGGTATTTGTGGTCTCCTCCCCAGCCTCCTAAATACTTGCAATGCAACCTTGAACAAAAGTGACTACACTTGTGGCAAAACCCACAAATGCACTTTGTAAGCTGCCATAAGCAGATTTCCAGGCCCATCTGTCCTGGTAACCTTTCATGCTTACCTTTTCCCATCCCCACCTTGAGATGCTGCCTCAACACCTCCTTTCCCTGCCCTCCCTACTCACTTACGACTCTCGTCATCATTCCCTCCTTCACTTCAGGCAAAATCAGACAAGTTTGTTGCAGCAGTTTAAATTGACATTCTTGTTGGTGCTTTATGGTCAAAATGTAACAGCTTTATACCTGGACAGCCTGAATATATCACAGGTGAGAGCTCACAGTGCTTGTAAACACTACCTGTTGAAGCCCACCAAAAAATAAGCAGTAGTTAACCTGAGGCATAATCAAAACGTGACTGAAAATCCCAAAGGATCTGTGATTTTTATGAGGCTGAAAGAAAGTAGAAAAACTAAATAAAGAAGGTGGCAGACACATTTCCTGCCTATGAAATATACCTCCAGGATTACATTTGTTGCTAGGGCTGTAATTCCTAACAAAGTTTGAAAGAAAACAACATTCAAGTCTAAAAAGCATATATTCAATTTTGTAAGTATTTTACCTAAGTAAAACTCAATTTTGATGGAATTTAGCACTGTGCTTATATTAAACATAAAACTGGTGAAACAATCAGAGAGAAGGATCACCTTAGGGCCAGAAATAAAGAATTAGAAATTAAATTGAAGACTCTCCAAATATAAGTCAAACTGAGAAGAAGATTCCTATAACAGAACAGTTAATGATAACAGATAATGTAGGCAACATAGAAAAATTAGAACCAGACAGAGTTAGTAACTTTTAATGTAAAAAAGTAAAAAGATTCAGGGTAAATTAACAAATGGAGTGAGATACAGAATTTGTTCAAGGTTTCAAAACTTCAACCAAAAAAAAATGAAATATAGCCCAAAGATTTGGAAAGATACATTCATAATATGGCAAAAATCCATATGAACATTGGAATTTGCCTCTTTAGATGGCTGTTCCTGTGCATTTTTCAAATGTCTATAGTCTTCTATTTACTCTTTACATCAGGGCAAACTTAGTCCAAAATAAAAATTACAAAAAAGTACTGAGGCACATTCCCTTGCTATAGCAGGAGGTAAGTATAAACAGGCCTTGCACATCTGGAATGACCTCTGGCACCCTGGGCAGATACAAAGCTACATAGCCCAGTTAGTCAGTCAGCATCTACCATTAAAACAAGACTCCATCAGAGGTGCTTTAATCTCAAAATGAACACCCCTTGCTCTTCCAGCAGTCTGAAGCAACTCCTTCTAGGAGGTTAAATTAGATCCAACACCATGTAGGTGCAAAATAGCAAGCCAGTTCTGCCAGTGGTAAAACAACTTCAGAGAAGCTAAAACCCATCGGGTGATTTCACAGCCAGCTGTTAATACCTGTGTGTGGCAAATTGTTGGGTATGGAAATTTGCTGAAGAAATGTATGTCAAGCAGAGATAAATGTCCTTCTTTAGAGGAGAAGAAAAAGAAAGAGAGAATATGTAAACCCTCTTAGTTAATTAAGGCACTAAGGGAGTATTTAAGGGTTCTCACTATCTGCTAATGGAAGCTAATTAGTAGGTGAACTGCTTAGTGTGTTCAAGAAATGTCTTGAACAGTAGAATCAGGCTAAGTAAAAACTGACCCTGTCCTGTGGCCTCCAACAGCCTTTCATTCATTAGTGCTCCTTTTGTCTGATTTTCAGAGTTATTATTTCATGGGAGTTAAGCACTTAGGAGTTTACTGAATATATTTTTATTCTGGGAAATCTGTTCCTGCAGTTTTGCTCTGACTATCTATTGTGAATGTCATGAACTCTCACAGCCAAGTTTCAAGGCAAAATTACTGAGATTGAAAAAAAACTCTACAATTTCACGCAGCAAATATTTTTAGGAACAACATGTGCTATGATGTATTTCTACATTTTCAGCATTTAGACCTTTTGCATAGTGCATGGCTGTCCATTTGCCCTTGCCTTTTAGTGAAAATAAAATAAAACAGCAGTTGCGTAAATCAGGAGTGATGGGGGAAATTATTCCTAGAACATTAAATATGTCTGAGAGAGATTAAGACAAATAACTACTTCCCTCCTCCTCCTTTTTATTTCTTTTTTGCCATTTTTCATTTTTTTAAACACACACGTGTTTGATACACAGCTCTGTGTGGTGTGATAAGACATGGACTTCTCTGAGGTCACACTTTTCTGTCTTTTGCATTTATTCTTTTGAATTTCTTTCAAACAAATACTTGTGCATATTGCAGAGGAGAAAGAATACAGAACCTTTAGAAATGTCTGTGAATTCAAGCAGCAGTTTGCTGGCCTTTAGTACTTATTCTTCCCACATAGAAATGCCTTTCACTTGTCAATGGTGAATGGCTGTTTACAGCATGAATCTTTTACTATGCAGACGCGAAGACAACAGGTGCTGGAAAGAATAATGTGAGCTTTTTACTTGTGCCTAGAAGTTTAGAACTCTTTATCTCACTTGAGGAAAACTTGTATGTGTGTGTATATATTTTTTTTTCAATTGCATTTTTCTGTTCTTGTCCTTATTACAGATTCTACCACCTACCTTGGCCTCTTGTGACCTTTATTTAAAAAGTATGGTTGACATTCCACTCTGAAGTATGTGCAGAGGATCCAGCTTAAGAGTTATGGGAGTTGGCACATATCTCTGAAGACAGATTTTTGTCCTCATCTAGGAGCTAGAATTAAAATATCAGCTTTTTTCACTCTTTTGGCAGGAAGTCATACTTCTAATCTTACTTCCTCACAAGAGTGTGATTCCGTAGTACCCTGGGCACATCCTGGGGGCTTGCTTGTTTGACATCAGTACAAGATGTCTACCACCACCCAGGAAGGAACAGGCCTGAGGTAATATGGACTTTATTGAAGGCTGCTTTAAGTGATTGTTTTATGACAGCTTTCCCTTCTTTTCCTGCGACCTTTGAAGCAACTATAAGTTTCTTACAGTTTGCACTACTGTAGCTGCTCTTGGTCCATCCTCTGATATTGTAGACATGGAGGAGAGGCTGCAAAGACAGTGCTCAAGTCACTGACTGTGGTATTGTTGAACTGATAATGCACTTTTTTCACCACAGGTCTAGCATCTGTTGTTTCACCTGCAGCCTAAGGTAGTTAATGTGCTTACAAAGCTTAATAAGGAAATCTGCTAGTCAGTAAGCTGTAAGTAATGATTGTGTGTGCCTCTCCATTTGTGGTAGCTCAGCTGCACCACTCAATAAGAGAACCTTTTCTTAAAGATGAGGATGAAGAAAAGGCAGGTGTGTGACTCTGCCACAGATCAGACATCAGAATTGCTCTGTGGGTAGGTTTGCTGCTGTTCTGCGCCCCAGATACATGACACATGGAAAGGCTTCCGAGGTTCCTTTGGCACTTTGCAGTTCATCCCCATGGGCACCAGTGATGCTGGCAGAGACCTTGTGTGGGTAATTACAGGGCTGTGAGGGGGAAAGGTAAGGGCATAGGGCCCATGTGATTATGGTCTCAAACCTGCTACCCAAAGGATAAAAACTGTACAAAAGTTTGTATACACTGTGCATCAGCTCCTAGCTTTGTAGCTAGTGTCGCAAGCAGGGCTTTGGCTTCTGTGGCAAAGGGACCCTCTTTCAGATATGAGGAACGCTGCAGGGAGACAAGATTGACCAGACAAGGTGAGGAAAGAGAAATAAGCTCTGTAACCTTGTGAGAAGACATGCAAGCAAGGATCATTGTCAGATGGACATCAAAGCCTCCAGATAAGCAGGGGTAAGGGAATGGAGAGTTTATGCATGGGACAGACCAATGAGGGAGGCTCATACACTTCCACTGAAAGAACAGCACAACTGAAAGCCCATCTCAAATGCATGCACATAAATGAACTTATTGTTGGAATAACACAGGAAGAATTCAAGTTCATGCAGTCACTGGATGACGGATGATGCCACTGCAGCTGCAGACATAGTGAGACAGTGTGTGTGATTGGAAGGCTTTGCTGGATGGATATAGATTCTTTAATCTATATGCACCCAGACGGGGTGGGATGGCTGCAGTCTTCATGAAGAAGTATCTTGAATGGACAGAGATCTTCTAAGTAACAGGAGCATATGAGTTACAATCAACAAGGTGGACAAAAAGAGTGTGATCGTGGTGGGCATCTGTTACAAGCCACCCAATCAAGAAGAGGAAGTAGACTAGGAAAATAGTTACAATTTCTGGTTCTCATGAGAGACTCAGCCACCCCAATATCCTCTAGAAGGGCAACATCGTAGAAAGCAAGCATCCAGGTGGTAGGTAGCTGGACTGCATCATGGATAACATTTTGAAACTGGTATGGAACAGACCAACTAATGGAAGTGCTTTGCTGGACCTGCTACTCAAAAATAAGGAAAAACTGGTCAAGAATATGATAGATTATGTTAGCTGTGGTCATAATGGCCGTGAAATGAGAAATTTTAGTAACCTAGGAGGAATGTGGAAGGTAAGAGATTAAAGACCCAGAACTTCAGGAGAACAGACTTCAGCCTATTCAGTTAATTGGTAGGCAGGATCCCAAGGGAGGCTGCCCTGAAGGACAAAGGCTGCCCTGAAGGACAAAGGGGCCCAGAAGAAATGGTTGTTCCTCACAGGCAACTTTAAAGCACAAGAATGGTCCCTCTGAATGAGCAGATCCATTCAAGCAGGTCTGGCAGAAATGAAAGTTAACCTCATACAGCACTCTTTAGCCAGAACACAGTCATCAGGTTTGAAAATACTATTTCCCTTTATTCTGCACTTGTGACATTATAACTGGAGAATTGTGGCCAGTTTGAGGGCCCACTGGTGAAAGAGAGATACTGATAAACTGGGGAGATGACCACCAAGATGGTTAGGGGGATGGAGGACAAGAAGTGGCCGAGTAAGCTAGGGAGTTTTAGTCTAGAGAACATGTAACACTTTTCTTTAAAGATATATAAGTAGAAAAATGACTGATCTTCCCATCTTCTTCCAAACTTCCACAGAAAAACCTCCCTGTCTAACTTCCTTCTCAGAAGCCTACTATTCTCTCCAGTATAACAGCTACTTTGTGATAAGACAGCATCCAGGCCCTTTCAAAACAATATATATAATTCCTTTTTTTCTTCAAATCAATATGGTTTCTATCTTACAAGAATCTAACTTCACCTATGATCTAAGTCACATTACATCTTTTCATTTTCACATTATGTCTGTGTTTAAATAAATGTACACCCTGGCTGCATCTTGATCACATGTTGGTATGAGTGGTAAACATGCACCGCTTCTCATCACTCTCCCCTTCCATGCCCTGTTTTCCTTTGGCAGCCAGTAAATGAACAGTCTAGTCCTGAAGGAGATGGATAGAGGAACAGGTCAGGGCAGCAGGGAACACAATAGAGCACACCACCTTGCCTTCCAGAGGCATCTTCTGCGTCAACTTCTACCTCATCTTTCTCTGCCCCCAAGTTACCCCAGATTTAAAAATTAACTATTTTGAGGAATTCCTATTGGGAGAGAGAGAGCAATTTCATGCTGTCATACCTTTGCATCTGAGAATCCCTCTTACTCTCCATTTAACGCAATGGGCCATTGATCAGTAACACCATAGGAAACAGAGTTGTTGCCCAAGACATCCCACAGGACATAGCTTTAACTACGGACAATGCAAAGTATTTATAAGCTCTTCTTATGTTAGTATAGTCACTCCCACCATCATAATTTTAAACCCTCACCTTGGCTGTAGAAGTACTTGTGAGAAGAGCTGAGAGAAGAAACTTTAAAAAATGTTTATGTAGGGTCATCTGAAGTGTTCGATAGGATAAAGATATTTACAGAAAGTGCCTTCCCCAAGAAGTCCTGCCCTATGGGTGGAACTGGGAGTAGATGCAGAAGAGCTTAGTGAGGAACCATGTCCTCCCTACCCAAGCCAAAATGTCTTGTGCAGCTGAATGGCTCCAGGGTCTTATATTTGGCTGCCACCACTACTTTTGGCAAATCATAGCAGGACACTGCTAAATATCTTTGCTTTTCAACAGCAACAATGGTAATAGTAAAAATAACACAGCCCTTCTCTGGAGCCCTGACTGAGGAACAGCTCTGAAGTTGAAAGATATTACATATAGAGAGAGTAAAAAGTCAGGATTTCCCTTGAAGAACATCTGCTTTATAGGGACAAAGGGTGAGAGGGGCAGAGACAGGCTCAAGGTCACACAATGGGATAATAAAGTTCACTTAACTTCACACACCTAAAAAATTAGTCTCTCTGGATTCCCTCAGTAAAAGAAAGCAAGTTGTAGGGTTCCTCCATTGCGCATTCATCTGATCAAATTAGGCCCCTCTTTCAGGATGAAATGGATCCCCAGCTGGGGGAACCTCTTACATGCCTGCTCTTTTTACTGCCAATGAATGTTATTGCCTCTTGCAGTCCACCTAGGGAAGCCAAGAGAGACTAGCGCAGACTTGAGGATCTGACTTTCCCCTGCCTAAATGAGGGCAGATGAACTTACACAGAGTGGAGAACACACACATCACTCCACACCTCTGCCCATCAGTTCCTGGTGTCTTTCAAGTGCCCTTTTCCTCTCTAACAGCCTCTGCTACTTTCTAGTAACATCTGAGGTTTTTTACAGATTACAAATGCAGAAAAAGATCAGGACTCACATGGGCATATTAGTGACAAAAAGCATTGAAGTATCTTAGGAATTCCACCAGACTATGAATATGTTTTGTATGTCTTTTTAATGTGTGGAGGAGTAATTCTCAAGGGTTCAAATGCAAGTATGCAGGAGTTTTTTTAGCAAAAATATTATAAAACACTTCCCACACTTCACTGGAGGTCTTTCAAAAAGGAATAATGATCCCTAGCTGCATATGAAAAGCTGTGAGTTGAAGCCGGTAAGCAAGGTCAGCAGGTCAGTAATAGAAGCAGAAAGAGAGCCCAGGCCTTTTGGTCCTGACATGAGTGGCTCTACCCTATTACACAATACTGCTCTCACAGGACTGCCTTTCAACAGGCTTTATACAAAGAACAACAGTGGTTGAGCACATACTATCATTTACATCCTACACAACTATACCTTACACACCAGTGTGATGTCTTCTCAGACTTTTCAAGGTTAACCAAACAGCATCCCACACAGCTGTCCTTACTAGCAGAATCCTGGGAGGGTGCATCCTCCATAGTATGTGTGGGTTACAAGAAAGGAGGGAATCCAGTTATTTGCTATCTTTTATTCACAGAGGTTTAGAGCTCCTACCTACTCATACGTGGCAACTATTTTGTGGACTCCAATCACATCCAAAACATTTCTCCTACACTGGCCATGTGAATATGCCCTGTTTTCTAATTTCTTTAGGGCCCACTGTAATCATCTTTTGTGTCACTGATAAACCCGCGCCCCCCCTCCTTAACTAAAGCACTTGAGAATCCTGTAAGGCAGAATCCCTAAATATGCATTCTTTTTTCCTGCTAAAAAAGTAGATTGAAATTGCAGTATACTTCCATGATGTGTCCTGAATTTTAAAAATCTTAATCCAAAAGGAGATTTTAGAATAGCTTCATGACTAGATAACTATGGAAAGAATTGTCCCCATGGCAGGCACTCCACAAGCTGAAGGATAGAAGCATATGCTTTTTCTTTCTTTTAACTGTGGTTAATATAATTTTTGGCCAAGCAAAATGGAAAAAGTATCTCATCCTTTCTATTCTGTATTTGACTGAGCAAACAGTATACCCACCAGAAATGATGAAGAAGCCTCCTCCTGCTTTGTACAGAATGTGGCTGGAAAAAGGAGCTGCACAGATGATGACGAAACTAGCCATCACAATAGTGAGCACTCCCAGGAGCATAAGAACTGTCCAGAAACCTCGATAAACTGGAGAAAGGGAAGAAGGAAAAAAAGAATACAACACTTTTTAGAACTTAAACAAGTGACATATTTGGCTAGCAAAGACTTTTTATTTTTTCCCTTCTCTTTTCACTTGTCTTATTAACAAATGAAACTTTTGTTCTATTGTGCATATATGTTATATAACACATGGACCAAATTAGGTTTGAACACCAGTCCTTACCTGATGATCATGGAGAATAGGTTGTAAGTTACTGCTAATGAAATCCATCCACTTAATATTTAGCCAGGACTTGTAAGATAGCAACTTGACCAAATTTATGCTTTTTAGAAAATGGCACACCAAAGCGGTAGCAATCTTTAGGATAAATTATTGGACTGACATGATACAACTGTTTTACCAAATTGTCTGGGAGAGGCAGAGAGCTGTAACATCTTGACATTCTTAGTGAGCAGACCATATCACCAATAGCAATCTGTAAGTTCTCTACAATTTACAACTGGATAATTCTCCTTACATATAGTCATATCCAATGGATGGAAATCTACAGCAGGAGAGAGGAGAAACTTAGAAAAGTGTAAACCAGGTTTCTGAAAAACTGTGAAGTATGTTAAACTAGCCTATTTCTGCTCTAAAGCTCTTTGTAATTTATTAAATTTAAAATGTGATGTTTCAGAAGTCCCTGTTAGAGAGTGCCAAGCAATGCTGAATTAATGGATGCAGCTGGTGATAAATGAGCCGAGAGTTTTGTGACATACTCTGGCCAAAAGAGTCTTTCTAACAATTATTTTTTTAGCTGGTTAATTGCACATTCATTTAACGAAGTCATCATTTTACAAATGCTACAAGAGTGACATAAATTTCTCCCATGAATTTAAAAATTGGTACATTAACACAACCCATTAGTAAAATTATGAGTTGCAAAGATCTCCATCGTCAGATCTGAAAGTCTTGAAGCATTGACAATTCAGTCAGTGAAAAACATTTCTACCCAACTGAGGGGAAGGATATAAGCCAGCTGGCAAGTCAGGAAAAGTAAGTCACAAAAGAAACTGCCACTTATCATTTGACAGCACCTACTTACTGTTATGGCAAAACACAACCAAGCAACTGTTACACCGGTTCATATCCTGAAAGTTTCAAATTCATACAGATTACTAGAGCCAGCCATTCTGGAACAATATGGGTTTGCTCTCATCTGAAATCTGCAGGTGAACTAAATATTATCAGCTTGTGCTTCCCACTAATGTATTTGAAAAATCTATAGTTCTTAACTTGACCAGCTTAACTCATGTTAAAGTATACACCATGTTGCTTCTATCAGCCTTGCAAATGTATTAGTTAGATCACATTCACCACATCACATTAGCCACACTTTTTAAATAAGATCATTTTTAATCCAGGCAAACATTCAGAGACATAATTTTCCACCACACTGCTCAGCAGATTTGGACATAGGAAGGATGAATGTATCTGAAAGTAGCTGGCAGAAGGGTTAAAATTGCGCTTTGGTTCATATCCAATAAACAAAAAACATACAGAAATAGTAGGTAAGACATAAGGCTGTGGCTCAGCAAAGCAGTTAAGTGTGTGTTCTGCTTTAAGTACTCTAACTCTTATGGGATATAGGCACCTATTTAAAGTTAAACACATAGTTAAAGGATTCACTTAATGCAAATAGACAGTGAATGGAGACCTAGAAAGGTAAATCTCTCAAGTCTTTCAGTCTTGGGTCTCTGAAGCAATTTCATATTATTTTGCCCATGGGGCTAGTTTGCTAAGCTTCATTGCCATCCCCCAGTCCATGGGACATTACTTCCTCATTTAAAACCTAATACCGCTAAATCAGTCTATAACCACCCAACTCTTTTACATGGATGGCCCAAGGTACTTCAAAGTCATGCTACATAATAGGACACATAGGCCAAAATGGACCTTGAAAAAGCTTTTTTCGATATCATTATGGTCAGTCACCTAAGTCATATAGCACTGTTTCTATTTTCTGAATGGATGAGGACACAAGATTCTCTAGCATTACAAAATCAGTATCCAATTTTATTATCTGCTCTTTATACAGCAAGCTTTGAGGTCTGTTGTAGTGAAATTCTACCAGAAAAGGTTGATTTGTTCAAATATTCCCGGAAATGGAACACAAAAGGAGTATAAATGTAACTGATGAAAATTTGTTAAAACTTCCCTGTAACAATACCAGAGAAAAGCTGTTTCTCTGCTCCAACAGCATAACTATTTTATGCCTGACATGTGAAATAATGATTTGAGTGAGCTATCACCTGAAATAAGCTTCAATGATATTTCTCTAGAAATAATTATTTACTCTAGAAAATCATGGATAAATTCTGATGATCCTTGTACTTGTTTATCCAGGTAACTCTGTCATAAAACATCAGTTAGAAAATAAAGTACAGTTGACAGGTAAAAAGTCTGCAATGCTCCCAAACCTGCAACTTTTCAAGCAAAAGACTACCTCCTTTAATTTGCAATACAGTAAGTTTGGATCATTTGTGGCACAGGTCTGAGGCAACATACAGAGAGCATTAGATTTTTTCTTTAGTAAGGGAGTTAAAAAACAACTATTCTTCTGCTCAGAAGGCATCATTTATTTCATATTCAGACTATTTTTGCTCAGACCACATTTCCCATTTTCTCTGCCTAAATAGCAAAGTTCAGTTCTACAGTCCTAATCATTCAAAATTACAATGCAGCCCTTCTGCTGTCATTTAGCTTAGCTGGCATCTACAGATGAACACAAAAGAGGTGGCTGA
The DNA here is from genome assembly GCA_033124195.1 of Coracias cyanogaster. Lineage (NCBI taxonomy): Eukaryota > Metazoa > Chordata > Aves > Coraciiformes > Coraciidae > Coracias > Coracias cyanogaster. Next base: position 33,162 of record JAVSBS010018669.1, on the reverse strand, counting down.
AATGAAACCTTTCTAAGAATGAACTTACTCTTCAAGTCAAAGACTTTGCTGCTCTGAGATTGAGGTGGACCGTGACAGATAAAATGCAAGAGAAGATGCTGCTTTGAATTATGCTTCTTTATATCCCATGAAAAGGGCTGACACTGTGATCCCAGCAGCCTGTTTCAAGAAATAATGGTTCAGTGTACCTATACAAAATGTTAACAGAAGTTTGCACCATTTCAAGTCTCACTAAGGCAGTTTATAACATAGCCCAAATTCTGGTCTAGATGACAAGGAGCACCCTTGCCTCTGTAAGGTACTTCACAGATATTTTTGAGTTAGCAACCTCAACTACATGCATTATTCCAAGCATTTCATACAACAGAAGAAATAAAGTACAAGCACTACTGCAGGGTCCAAGGGAAACCTATCTGCAGTGTCAATCTTAGATACCATTGCTCTGTGTTGCAAGAGTACTAAACAGAAGGTTCTGTAACTTGTCTTGGTAAGCTGCCCCTTTGTCGGGTACAACATTTGTCCCAGCAGTGACAGGCAGGCCTAAAAATAAAATAGTACTTAGAGGAAAACAGGAGTACACACGTTATACTTGTCTTTCAGCTCTGCACCATTCAGCCTGTATACTATGGGGACATTATAGCTGCAGTATATTCCTCCAAATTGCATGACTTGTAGTTTTCCGTTGCTACTTGCTTTTCTCCCTAAAGATCCTAATTTAGGTCCCTCTGGAGACTTCTGCATCATTTAAAAACTAGAAGTATCTGATTTTGAGAAAGTGAAATGGCTAAAAACTACCAAAATTTTGGAGAAATGGCTGAAAATTATCAAAAGCCCCCTTTTCTAGTATAGCAGATCCCAGCACTGATTATAAACTGAAGCCACAGATTTGCCCTTGTTACTGGTGCATGATATGAAAAAGCAGCAATAATATATTCGACAGTTACACAGCTATGTTACACATCTACAACACACACCACTTGTTGTGTAGTAGCCACACACACCTCTGAAGCTCCGTAACAGGCTATTCAGGAGCAGGTTAGCTAATGACACAATGCAACATTCATCTACTGTTGGAAGATGTTAACATCAACCTCATGAAACCATATCAGATATTTTATTGCCCTTGCTGACTTCCAGTGTTTTAAAATCTCAGCCATCGGTCCATACATTTTCTATGGCCTATCAGAAAAGCCTCCAGCCACTTAATACAGAATTTAATATCAAAACAAATTATTATACGTGACAAAGCTGAAAAACTTCTTGATGCATGTGTGAGTACAGTGCTGCATAACCATTACTAAGGATAGGCAAAATGATTTGGAAAAGTTGCCTCAAGTTTTTACCCACTAGCTCATATCCTAAAGTGAACCCTTCCTATGAATTGACTGTGGATTATATTACAGAGTACGTATTTTTTACCTCTCTATTTAATGTAAGAGATATCAGAATGTTTTTGACAAGACTGTTGCCACCCACAATATAAAATGAAAATGAAAGGTGAAGTGCCTGAATTGCTCTACATCAGGGGTATCTTCTCTGCAGAAAAACAACTGTAAATGACATCACAGATCTCAGCAGTGCAGGAGACACAGCTGGCAACACAGTAAACCTTGCAAGACTTTCCTCAGTTTCACTCAGTACCCTTTACTATCCTTTAGTAGTAATACTCTTTTTTTTTTTTTAAGAATCTTAACAGTAAAACAAATATAATATTCACAGTATTAATACATTGCTTTTTAAAATACTTCTTGTTTTATCACTCCTTGGTGGCTGGGGAGTGCTCCTTTAGTAAATGTACAATATTACAATTTCTCATGGGTAATTATGTGGCTGTCTTACATAACAGTATTTTTTTTTTCCCCCTAGAAATAGACTACTGCTAACAATTCACTGTACAATTTTTATTTTCAGATTTCATTGCTGATATTTTCCAGGTTACTTTAGGTTAATTTAAACTCAGTAACAAACCTACCAATAAATCTGATAATTTTAGATTTAACAATTTCCGAACCAGAATTCACTTCAGTCCTATAAACATTGTGTATTCTACATTATATTAGGCAGTACTTCAAATGCTGGCAATGTGCCCAGTACTGGACAAGGTAAGATAATAATAGTCAGGGAAAAAAAAAGTATTAGTAGCTACCAATCAGAGTATTATACTAATGTGTCAGCACAGTCCCATTAAATGGCTTCCAATTTAGCTTCAGAAGATGCTCAGGCAATTTACAACAGCTAAGGAACTATTGTTTATTTCCAAATAAAGTTGGGAAAAAAAAAACCTAAAAAATAAAATTAATTACTTGACTAAGTGCTAGATTTTGCACTTCTTTTTCTTCTTTTTGTCTTCTCACTATAGCCAACAGGACTACTTGTACAAGTAAGGACTTTGCACATTTTTCAAAAACAGGCCTAATATAGTCCTATAACCCTTGCATGTCAGTGTCAGGTAATCTAATGACATGATACCATGCATTAATTTAGCTAGCAATGAATTACTATTTCAGTATTATATAAATATGCTTTCAAAATAGCCTGCAATCTGATTGTGATTATACAAATGCATATTTATTTTAGAATATAGAGGTCACCACACTGGCACTTTTATTGTATGGGCTAATTTCATTTTTTTTATTCCGAGGTTGTAGTTCACTGCATGTAAGTTTGTGAATCACCACATAAATAAATTTGCTGGCAACAAAATGAGGTGCTATGTAAGTCTATATAAGAGCTACACACTACAATAGTTGTTACTATAAACCGCTGTACCATCACAGAAAGTCACTAGAGTCAGACTTTCCCTGAGTTAATTTAGATGCCTTTGCAGATTAAGATAAATGACATGGCCTACAAATTTCTTTATGTGCATTAACCATAAATGATGGTTAGCATAGCTGTGCACCACACCTTAAACTACAGGTAGGTGAAGTCCTCCCTGCTCCGCCAGCTTATTTAACAAAACCAGTGAATTAACAAAAACATTATACCTGTGATTAAAATATACAGCAAATTGCAATTTCAAAGCAATGTTATTTAACCCTTCAAAGCTGATCATGCATTTGACAGTAATGATGAAAAGAAATCAAAGACATTGGAATGTGCATTCAGGTCTCCAGTCTAAGCATTACTGTAGGTTCTTCTGTCTTTACATTTCCGTCTAAGGCTATTAATTCTTGACCAAGAGGTCATAGCCTAGGTTTGCAGAGCAGCATGGACCAAGTCTTTGATCTAAAGCTTTGTAAGGTGTACTATAATACTAAACTTCAAGGTCCTCAGTGTTTTGAGTACTTTGGGAACTATCACACAAATATCATGAAACAAACATACAAAAACATGTAAATAAAGTTGGGATAGATTGAGCCTCTTTTGAATTCTGGCCCAGAAAACTTCTGAGCCAAATTCCTACTGACCCTAAAGCCAAAGTAGTTATGTTCACAGAGAACTTGGTCCAGACACTGCACTCAAAAATCATCAGAGATTTTGTGTTCCTCAGGAAACTCATCTTTGCCTGAGCCCTTCTAACTGGATGATAACATGGGACTCTACCGACAAACCACACTTGTGTTTCCACTATGGGCTGCAGTTAAATAAAAATTCCTCTGATAAGGGCCCGAAGTCTCTTAAGCCAAAAAGTCTGTGAAAGACAATAACCTTAATCTTTTGGTAGTCCCCTTTTGTTCTGTGTTTAGCTGATATAAGGTATTAGATGCAGCCAACTGGATATACAAATAGTTGATGAAATCTTGTTCTTCATGAGATCAAACCAAGGGCTTTTTGCCACTGTCTTTTACAGAGAAACATTTCCTGCACTGTGAAGCAAGAAGAGGGTGATAACCTTCTAGCATTATTTAATTTAGCAACTGCAGTTGAAGTGAAGTTTTAAAAACTTGTTTGCCAAATATCATGGGCAGGACTGTCAAACTAGACTAAAGGAGAAACAAGTTTTGAACTAACAGAAGAGACCATGACATAACATTCCTCATAAAAAGTTGTGAAAGATTCTTGAACAAGCATATGTGGTCTAGTAAATAACTCAGCTTGCATGCTGAAAATGAACTGGAGGCATTAAAAAAACCCCTCTTCAGTTTTAATGAGCTCAAAAGCAATCCAACTGTATCTATTTATATAGCAGGAGTGGCTCTGAATGTACTCTACCTAGGCCAGCATCTATAGTACAGTTCTGTCTATTTTTAATCTGCTAATATGAAATATAGATAGGAAAATTATATTTGAGCAGTGGTTCTTTCGGCAAACATTAACTAAAATTAATTAAACTTTTGATGATATTCCTTTTCCTTTCCGTATTCTTTGTTTGTCCATTTTTGTGTAATCACGCAGTATAATTTGAGGAATCTTTGTGAATATATGAGTGAATGGTGGAATACAAACTCTATCTAGATTATTAGGAGCTGATTACTCTGTCACTTTCAAATGAAAGCTAAAACTGTTCTAGGTGTGCTATGAAGTTACTGACTAGAATGGTGAGGTCTGAAGTCTTCCTGGACAACAGTTCATAATTTCTAAAGATTTACAGAACAATTATGAGTCCAACTTACATTTTTTTTTCACACCTGCAGCACAGAAGTTGGATTCTGAAGACACTTCAGTTAGCGAAGGCATAATTACAGCTTCAGAACAGGAAGGGATCACTTAAGTCACTAAGTCAGTGAGCCCAGAGATAATGTGGCATCCACACATCACAGGTTATTTAAAAAGTCATATGAAGTAAGTATCAGAAATTATGTACTTCAAATAGGTTTGCATAAAGCCCTTGATCTGATAAAAACTACTTTAAAATATTGGTCACATTTCAAGAGTTGTAAAAACAGAGCTTTTCAGGCATTATTCAAACATAAGGTTTTCAATTACTGTATATATTATACATATATATAATGTGGTACAGCACTAGAGTTTCTGGGTGCTCATATCTCAGTTTCACATAGTAAGCATTTTGAATTACTATAGAGTATATACATACATTTAAAAAGAACTTAGGTCACAAAACAAAACTGCCCATTGCAACAGTCTTAGGCTACATTATTCATGAATGGCAAATGTTTAGAGTAATTTCAGTGTCTCAGTTACCTATAGTGGCACTGGAGAGAAGCTGGCACATCCAGCAGTCAGTGCAGTATACCTAAGTTAGTTAATACATTTAGACAGTATCAAGGTCCTTCTCTTCCTTTCTCACAAGTAAAAATGCAATATATTTTCACATGTGGTTATTTATTTAACAAAAAAACATTTTTATTGGAATACATGAGAAGAAGTACTTGTTTAACGCATTCAGCCCAAGGAAGACGCTTTCTATGTCAGAGAAAAAAAGCACTAAAATGGAAATGTCTCTTTTTTTAGAAATTACTTCCATTCTGCCACGATGCTTGGAGCTAAGCATTCATTTAAGTGCTTTGCTAAATAGTGGCTTAAATATGCATGTTGTAAAATTATGAGAAGTATGAAACACCAAAACTCTCTTAAATAAACTGTGTGGAGTGATAAGGCTGTTTTATACTGAAGCATCCAAATTGTTTTCTTGAAAATACCGGCATTGTATCCATTTTCAGCCAAAAAAATACTTACTGATTGCAGAGTCATAGGAGGTTGAGTTGTGTTCATCTCGGATAAGAGGAAATGGGGACAGGTAAGCATGTGTACAGTTCTTTGAAGGTGACTGGTTAGCTAAAAGTGAAAGAAAGCTAAAGATCAATATTTTAGTGGCTTAATAAAATATTTTAAGTCTGTTTTTCAAATGGGCAAACTGAGTTTCACAGGTCAAAATTCCTGGTTCTTTCCCAGGCAGTAGCTTTCAGTGGATTTGCTTTGGTAAGAGATACCAGCCTTGTTATCCAGCCAAAGATATTCCTTAAAGGGCAACACAGATTTGTACTATGGGAACAGTAAAGCAGCTCTGCTGAAGGAACATTGCAATTTATATGCAATACATACATATGCTTTTATATGCACAGGTATCTTTCTCTTCTGAGGGTTAATTATGTTTATCTCATTATTGCATGCCCCCGCCCAACAAAAAAAAAGAAAAAAACCCAGGAAATTACTTTTTCTCCTGTGAAAGAACAGTGAAAAATATCAAGCATCCTCAGAAAGTTTACAGTCTCAACAAATATGAGTTTAGTCTATGGAATCAATATCCCCAGAGAAGGGTAATTTCACCCTTTATATTAAATGCTTATAAAAATATCACCTTCTTCCTTTTGAAAGATAAAGGCTGACTATAGCTTAAACCACATTTAACTTTCAGATTCCTCACCGCAGAATTCTCCAGATAAATAACAAGGGGAAATTAACTACAGTGAATATTACATTTGCCACCCAAACTCAAGCAATATATTTAGCAAAATATGGGTTATTGAAGTCAAATTTGTATGATGCCACCTGTGGAAATCTTGCAATAGGGAGAGGCAGCTCTGTACTTCAGAGGTAGGGTCAAAAACAGGAAAAGAAGTTTTGCTTGACCTTTTCCTCATGGGAGATTTTGGTTGTAAAATACTATCTGATCTTCCAGAGTCCTCGCATGTAGTGTAAGGAAGCAAAGGGTCATCTGTAAATTTAGTAGAGGAATTCTTCTAGACATCATGTGTCCTACACCATTTTCACAGTGGAATTGCCCATGCCCTCCTTAACCCACCTGTAGAGCTCATTGGAGAAAGTCTCCAAGCAAAAATAAATGGATCATCCTAACCACTAAGCTCTTTTCGCTTACGTTACAAAAATAAAATGGTCTGTTTAACAGTAAGTGGCAAGAGACTGTCCTGCTAAGAATGGACTCAGGTTAACAGGGTAGCCATAACACTCACAGTGTAAGCTGATAGTTAAACATGTATCACTTTGTCCTGGGGTTTCCTTTAGTACAGATTACAAAAATGTTTGTCAAGTATTTATTTTAGGGTAGCCAAAGAACTTGATCACCAAAGAAGCCATATGAAATCCAGTGATTCATAAGACAGAAAAGAACCTGACAACAATTTTGAGAACAAACTATGGTAGAAAATATAAAGGGAAAAATGTTACTTACTATACCAGAAATTCCACATGCTGGCATTATTCTCTCCTACATTTCCACTAAACCAGCACCTCCAGAAGAAACCTTCATGATGGAAAGTGGCCTCCTCTCTCTGTGGGGGAAAAAATGTAGCCATTATTATACAATTTTTAAATGGCTGAAAGAATCAAGTTCAGCAGAAATTAGATATTGAGGTAAAACCTCATAATGAAACACAGCTTCTCTGAATATAGGTTAGCTATAGCATATCGAAACAGTTATACTTCCTCTGAAAGAATGTCAAATTGCAAAAGTAGTATCACAAAAGACAAATTCATTTTAGAGTTGATTACAACTGGTTACAAGAGTTTCCGAAGCCTCCAGAAGGTGAAAATGAGTATGTTCAAAAGTTCACACAAAAGTAAATTCTTACAAAATAAACACATCGAAGAAACTTACATATATAATTCTCATTATAAATAAAAATGTCCATACTAACCCCACCATCTTCAGGCACTTTTGAACACCTTCCTATCTCTGTAGCAAGAAGCCAATAATCAGTTCCAAATGCCACCAAAAAAAGCAAAACCCCTAGAGCCGCAAAGAAGCCTCCAAAAAATATCCCCAGGCTCAGTTTCATTATCGAAGTTATCTTTAAAAAAATTGCTTAATTTCTTAAGAAGCAGCAGTAAAATAAAATTATTGGGAAATGGACTGAAAAGCTATTTGGAGAATACAGCTCATATCTGAAGAAGTTTCTCTTCACTTGACTTTCTGCCTGTGCTGTTCTTCCCAATGCCCTGTGAGTTGATTTGTGTCTCCTAATTTGTGTTCCATGTGGCTGATTCAAGCCTGAGAGATGAAAAGGGCCTTCTATTTTAGGACACTGATGGCAGAGCTCCATTCTGTTTCTCTGTCTGGGTGAGGCCAGTCAGAAATAGCTGACCTTCCCCTAACTGATCAGGGATTGACATGAAGTATTATTGCAGCTGGTGCATCAACATCGGTGAAGATGGAGATGGAGTTGCAATGGCTCCGTCTGCTCATGTGAACTGTGTTACAGAGCACACAGTAGCAGCAAGGACTTCCAAAGTTTGGTCTTGGTGGTGAATGTTTCCTTTGCTGCTAGCAGGGAAGGAAACACACACAACACTTTGGATGTTACTATAAGTCATGTTACTAAATGAAGGCTAAGATTTTTAATGGAACTTTAAGACACGGTAGCCAAATTGCAGAGATGCCTTTGAAAAGTCCTACCCTTTATTACAAATACAATTAGCTTTATAAATTCACATCTTGCCCTTAAAGTAACAGCTTTAACAACACTAAGCATTTAACCACTTTATTTATTCAGATGCATCTTATTTGCACATATCACAAATGCATGCAATTAAAAAATCCTCCCAGCACTTGATAAAGAAACTTCAACCTTTTTTAAAAAAGAAGACACTTTCCCATGCACATGCTTGGACATTTTCGAAAGTGACGAGGTAACACATTTAAGTTACAAGGACACACTGCACAAGAAAAAGGCTTTTTCAAAACCTTTTCATCTTCTTTCAAGCAGGCCTTCCCAAACACCTCTAGTGGATTACAAGGCATGCTCCTGTAAAGATTTGTTGAGTTTACACTATGTACCAGATCCTGCAGTCCTTACCCAATGAAATTTCATTGGCACTATCTGTCACCAGAGTAGAAAACATTCCAGTGACATCCTATGCTGGGTAATGCTGGGATCAAGAGAACAATGAAGTCATTTCAGACCAGAAAACATTTGCCACAAAATTTTGTTGCAGCAGACTTAGGTCTCCAGAGGGAGTTCTACTTCCAATATCTCAGTATGTTTGATCAGAGCAGCAGTGTGCTCAAGGAGAGCAAGAAAAAGTCTGTTTCTACCACCTATCCTCATTTCCAGACAGATGGACCAGAGATGTGTCCTCAGTGTTTTTATAACACTACATGATCTGCCTAATGCTATATTTGCATTTGTTACAAGTCATATTTTATTCAAACCTGGTACTATAGTAACTTCATACACAAGCACATCTGGTATTTTGTGGCCTTTTTGCACTGCACCAATTCAGTGTATGCAGAACAGTAAATGAATTTTCAGTCAAACAGACTCTTTTTGCCATATTTGCTTTTCCTGACAACCACTGATGAAGTTCACTTCGCTATAGCAGAAAGTGATGTTTGGAAACATCACTTTGAAAAGTGATGTTCTTTATTGAAGGAAAAAATCTTCAGTGAAAAGAAGAATGCATAGAATATGTTATAAAAGAAAATAAGGCATATTTGAGAAAAGGATTACTTGCAGGATAGAATAATGCTTTTACTTTTGGTCAGCCATGAAGTGGTCAGGCAGGTGGATTAGATAGTTGTTGTAGGTCTGTACCAACTGAAATATTCTATTCTATTCTATTTCTAATACAGCCAAAATAGAAAAAAACAACTTCAAAGTCAGGATTCAGTTCAAGATTAACATACACAAATTTAGACAATTTCACATGATCCAGAGGTCTTTACATTATAATCAATAGCAGTCTAGCCAATACAGTCAGTGGAGCTTGGAGAACAGTTCAGCACAACCTAGATTAGACTGAGAACTCAGTTTAATCACTCTGGCAGACACCTAGTTCTAGCCAAGTCCCAGGGTAGCCTGCTGGCTCTCAGCTGCCCCTCCAGAAGGGCATATTTCTCTCTCAGATTTAACTCTATCTGCCAGCCCCATACAGGGGTCTTATGTACCCTCTTTCACATCAGATGGCACTAGGAGCCTATGTGATGGTGACTGAATCAAGCCTGGACAAAGGGATGCAATTGCCTTACTGTCATCTCCCACCACTGGATGCTCCAGGATGTCTATGGCACCTACATTTGGCAGGCAGATACAACAAGGGGCTTAGAGGAGACCCACACCTTTCTTGAATAACAACTAGGGGCCAGGTTCACACCACCTAAAAGGGTGCTAAATACCTCTGTTTAGCTGGCTGAAATCAGTCTCCATTAGCTGGTCAGGTCATTCTGGAGGAACTACTGTTTTAACCAGACCTCCATTGACTCTAATAGCAGCACAGATCCCTGTTTCACATGGAGACTTCTGAATGCAAAGGTCTTAATCTGGAACTGAATCTCACTCAGTGGGCTGGAGTTGCCAACCATTTTGCTGTTATATGGGTAGCCTTATAAAGCATTGGCTTGAAGCTCAAGAAATGTTATTCAGTGAAATCCAGAGATGTAGATAGTCATGACATAAAAATCAATGATACAATGATACAAAGTTCTTAATGATAACCATTAAAAAAAAAAAAAGGCAAAAAAAAAACCCAAATAAAATTTAATAAATTCTGATGTGCTGTTTAACATAATACCATTTGGCTCATCTTAAATAATGTTATTTTACAGTATTTCAGGTTATGTGTTTATCACCTCTAAAATACCAGTTGGTATGAGTACTGCAAAAGGGGACAAACCTGAAATTGGTGAATTCTGACACTTTTCACCCTCATGGTTTATTACAATCATCAAAGCTCTTTTCAAAGATGGTTATGCACTGCTATTCATACCTGCAACTAAGGACACTGTGGCACATGATGAAGTTACTTTTTCAACATTACATCAGAAGTAACAAGAGAACTCCAGCCACCTGACTCAGCCACTGAACCACAAATAATAAAAGAAATAAAATGGCTGGTTTCAGTCTTATTGCACCTCCCTGGCTTCAGGTCAGAAATACATGAGTGTCCTGGTTTGAGTTAGAACTAATTCTGTTCAGTAATTTTAATTTTCAGTTAGGTCTGTTATAAGAAACTGCACTTTCTGAAGCTGACAGCATATTTTTGCAGATAGTGTCGTCTTCTAGCAGTGATAAAGCTTGATGTTCAGAGTTACTACCAAGGACTGGCATGCAGAAAGGCTCTTGCTTATACTTGCTGCTATGGAGACCAAGGTCACTGCTGAATCTTGGGTGCCACAGTAGGTATGCATAAAGTAAAAGGCAGCTCCTGCAGGGAGAAGCAGACAGGACAGGTGACCCTAAACTGACCAATGAGGTGTTCCATCCCCAATATGTCATATTCAGTATAAAGCTGAGGGATCACAAGGCTCAAGCTCTCTTCTTCAATGGCCAGGGTTCAAGGAGGATTCCATCCATTCTGCCTTCAATCCTGATTTGTGTGTTCCTGAACCCAGTTCCAGAATCCAGCTCCTAAATCTGGTTCCCATCTGCCACTGAGTCCAGCCTGGGCCTTCCTTAGTGTCTGCTCCACAATATTGGTGGTGACAGCGACATAATTGCCATGAGGGGTTTGGGTTTGATATTAATTTTGTATATATTGCTATATATTTCATATTATTATTATTTTCATTAAAGCTACTTCTAGTTTCCAATCCATAAGTCTCTCTCCCTTAATCTCTTTCTTTTCCCCTTTGGGAAGGGAGAAGAGTTAATAAAGAGCATCCATCGTTTGTCTAGTGGCCAGCCCAACCCTAAACCTTGACAGCCAGTCACTCCAAGAACCCATTTCTGCATGAGAGCAACTTACTCTCATGAGCAGCTTCACTGAAATCAATTTGCATGAAAAGTTTCACTGAATTCAAATGACAGCTGAATCACTGCCTGTGCAGTACAAGCTTTTATTTTTAATATACTGTACATGCACTCTGGTCTCAGTTTAGCATGTTTATCCTGAGAGGATCTAATTTAATCATTCTCTTTTATATTTGTAGCACATTCTCTGCCAGTGCTATCTTCCAAACACTCTTAACATCTCCAGTATTATGCCCAGCTATGTCACGAATGAATCAGAAGCCATGTTAAGACTTGTTGTGTCAGCTTACAAATTCATGTTATTTACTACTTGAATACCCACAGAAAGTTTCAGGGCACTTTTTCTTCAATTAAATGTGAGAAAGTTTCAAGGCAGGGAAAACAGGGCCAGGCTTATCAAGCCAAAAGATTCATTATTCTGAATCTTAAACAGGGTCATTCCCCAACTCCTTCCAAAACTCCTAAATTTCTACAGAAAGACAGGCATTATAAACCAAAGTGACTTAGCCAAATGTATCCCTACTATAATGACAATGAAGTAATTAAATCAGTTTTAATGTACAATCAGTTTGGCCAATTAAGCCCAACATTCATTGATTTTGTTGATTCATAGTGTGAAGATTGAAGGCCCCACATAATGGATGGATTCCAATCTCAATTTAACAAAGCTGGCAAAAGTTTTATGATTTTATTTCTGTTTATTTTCCAGACAGATAGCACTAAACTAACTCCTAAATCTGCATATTCTATGTATGTATTTAAATAGCTCCAGCTTCAATATAGTATCTGAGCCCTTCTTGTATTTAAAAATAGAAAAGAAAAAAAACAAACCAAAACAATAGCAGGGTGTTTCTTTCTTCTTTTTCCATCTGAAGTAAAAAAAAGCTTGATTAGTTTATGGGAGGGTGAGGTTGTTTATTTGCTTGTTTATGTTTGTGTGTGATTGACTAAATGTTGTGTGTGTGTGTATGTCTGGAATTGGCAGGCAGCTCCTTATCTGTGCTGGCAGATATGTCCATGATCTAAAAACAGCCTTTTGGAGCTGGCTGTATGTCTCACTATACACCAAGAAACAATTTCAGGAGCTGCTTTAGAGCTGAGTCCTTCTGAGACCCCAATGCCCATTTACTGTTGAAAAACATTTTGAATAGTGATGGAGTATCTCACCCACTGATTCAGATCCCCACTCTGTCCATCTCCCCCAGTTGGGCAGCATGTTATCCTCTGAACCTACATGATCAATTGTCAGCAGCATGCTGGGTAGACACACAGAGTATAGCACACCTTGTCCATTAAATCTTTGGCTGGGATTCATCTTACCTAACACCAGACAGCTGCAGGGTAGCTGCCTCCAATTAAGCTGGTCACTTCAGGTTTCCTTCATAGTCATATCGGCACTTTTACGCCACAGTCTCTCTGACCTATTTTTGGATGACTACTTCAATGTGCAATGAATCATACCCTAAAAGCGTAATTACTTTTTTCTATTTTTTTTTCTTCCTCCACTGACTAAAAAGGGGCCTGAAATAACTAGTTTCAGATAAGACCACTTTATCTCAAGACTAGAGTAAATCAAGCCACAAATCACAGAATAATTGAGGTGTAAAGGGACCTGTGAAGGGTGGAGGTCACCTTGTCCAATGCTCCGGCTCAAGTAGGACCACCTAAAGCTGGTTGTCCAGGATCATGTCCAGGCAGCTTTTGAGAATCTTTTTGAGACCCTAGAACCTCCCTGGGCAACCCAAGCCAATGCTCAGTCACCGTCACAGTAAAGTATTTCTTATGTTCAGAGGGAACCTCCTGTGTTTTGGGTTGCACCCATTGCCTCTGGCCCTGTCACTGGGAACCACTGAAAAGAGCTTGGATCTGTCCTCTCTATACTCTCCCCTCAGTTATTTATATACATTTAAAAGATCCTCCTTATCCTTCTCTTCTTCAGGCTGAACAGTCTCAGCTCTCTCAGCTGTTCCTCATAGGACAGATGCTCAAGTCCCTTCATTATCTTAGTGCTCTTCATTTGACTCTGTTCAGCATGTTCATGTCTCTTTTGTACTGGAGAGCCCAGAACTGAACCCAGCACTCCAATTGAGACCCCACCAGTGCTGAATAGAGGGGAAGGATCACCTCCCTTGCCCTGCTGGAAATATTTTGCCCAGTGCAGCCCAGGATACCATTCACCTTCTTTGCAGCAAGGGCATATTTTTGGCTCATGTAAAACCTGAGTAAATAGTACAAGTGCTCTAAACACAGATTATATCAAGCCATTCTGAACACAGATATCACTGAGGCATTCATTCTGCATCAGCTATACTAAGCTCATGAAGACACAGGTGATAACAACAATTCTTCTGACCTAAGGAGAGAAGCAGCCCATATCCCAGCAACAGCTTCAACTGGAACTATAATAAACCAGCAAGACTAATCTCCTTTATGAGGCATTATATCCACACATTTTTATTCATCCAGGGTCTATTGTTACACATCTGCAGGAACATGCAGTAGACCTGCAGCCAGCTGGATGAACAAAGCTTCAGGGTGTATATCCCATTTGGACCCTGCCTCATGCCCTCTCTCTCCTCAGGACTTTGACGCTTTACAAAGCATCTCACATTTATTCAGCCTCAGAAAGGACAACTTTAGTGTGACTGTGAGTGGGTCATGCTATTTCATGTACCTCATTCTCAATTACATCTTACATTAACTCTGCATTGAATAGGCAAAAATATGGGCAGGCATGATATTTTTTCATTGAGTCATAACACTGATTCGAGGTGCGATGAATTCACGCCCCTGCAAGTTGGGCAAGATAACTAGAGCCATCAGAGGTACAAGAAGGTGCATCTGAGCTCCTCGCATTCTTGGTGAGCACTCTAAACCTTTCTTACAATTATGGGAAAGCCAGGCCAATACCATTAAGGTTTCCTGCAGTGCCTTAAAGGAATTACCTCATGCAGTTCTCACAGAAATGAACAAATTGCCTAATTTTAGGTGTTCCAGGCAGCTTCTCATGGAAATAGTTATGTAGCTGCACCCCAGAAACAGTCAGAAATTAAGAGTTGTGCCCTTCTTCACTATTTTTATTGTTTACATGGGTCCTTCCACAGCAGGAAGCCATTACAAATCTCAGTCTGAGGCAGTAACTCTTTCCATCTACCTCACACTTTGGTACATATTTTCAGATTTTATTCAGGATGCCTGAGGGACTAGCCTCCAGTCCTTTCTGTACACTTCCAGCTTCTACAAAGCTCCTGAGGTTAAAAAAAAATAAAATAAATCAAAGGCTCT